>JAEHOF010000142.1:0-47126 GCA_018257905.1 Gillenia trifoliata | reverse complement strand
GGCAAAGTACTCGGAATCCTTGGCAGTCCAACCGAAAAATCAGTGCTGCCCAAACATGAAGTTTGGGATGAAACATCAAATTCGACCTTCTCGAGTGTCTAGAAGAAACAAACAATTCAAGTTTACGCATTCGAAAAGAAAACCAACAAGAATTTCTAATAATAACATAGAGCAGTTCAATTTATGAAATTCTACGAGTAAAACTCGACAGTGGATTACTCAATGAGGCTTCCAAGAGCCTTTCTTTATGAATTTTGGGTCCATGAAAAACATAAAACCAAAGTAAAAAGAAGGCACAGAAAGCAGGCAGGCCAGTATTTACCGTCTAAAACATTAAAAGTTTAAAACTACCTGAAGAGAGTGCTTCAAAACCTCGAACAACTTTTCGTTACGTTTTCTTTTTGAAACAAGTTCATCGTTCTCCTTCAACAGTTCTTCAAACAGGTTCTCTCTGCATAATTAGCGGAAGAAAATATCACCATCGAAGTTTTCAATCAACAATACGCAGCAAAAGCAACAGAAACACATTCATGCGGGATATAGAGTAATTCACAGGAGTCCTGCCAGTAATGCAGTGCTATTATTTGTGTTACAGATGCAGTCCGTGCCTTTCACAGTCATAATAAAGACTTAGAACGCCTTATTTATCGGGCGACAACGCCCAAAGGCAATATGGGACAATTTCTAGAAACAAAAATGTTAGTCAATGCCCTGAATAAGGACTGCGAATTCCTCCTTTACAACAACAGACGTACCTGTACAGTTTTTGAATAAATGTCGTCTGAAGGTTCTGTTTTGTAGAATTGACCTATGCCACAGTAAGAATGATACATATCAATGTACTTCATAGTAACCGTAAAATAAATATTAACACATTGAAACAAAAGGAAGAAAATAGGTATACCAGAAAGTGCATTATGGCTTTTGGAACTAGGTCTTGAGCGTTCTTTCGAACAATGTCATAATAGGACTGCAAGAGTAATTTGGTTACAATAATTTCCGCTACTTCATTTTCTGTCGTTTCAACTGACCTTAAGATGGATGGTGGCTGAAATCAGCAAGGACGGAGGGAAAAACAAAGGAGTCACATTTAAATCCTAAAATGAATAAGTAGATAATAAGTTAAAATGAAGAAATAAAATTCTGTGAACCACAGATTTACCTCTCTCAAATTGATTGTAGAGGGCATTGGCTGCGATGACTTTGTTTGCCAAAAGGTCTGCCAGACTGTACAGCTGATGTCCTACTCCCAAATATAGATGGAATACCCCAAGTCCTTGTAGAACCTGTTAACAAAATGCATTGATCTGAGCAATGGCAGATTAAAAGATAGACATACCATCATATCTATGCACAAGAAACATGTTAACAAAATCAAGCAGTTTCAACTTCCCAAAGGTAGCAGAATGCGTGGAAATAGTAGAAATGAGTTTACCAGAAGATACAGGATTCTCGTTATTCAGGTGAAGACTACTTCCCTGCCAAACACCAAGACCATATTAGATTGAAGGCATCCTATGAAAGAAAAAAGATAAGCCAAAAACAGTGCTAAGTTTACCCCTATTCACTTGGATTCGCAAATTAGCTTTTAGCTAACTAGAAAGCTGATTTAAAAGGAAAACACTGCTCGTAACTACAGAGTTCTCTTCACAAACTATGTGGTGGCCCCAGCTTTTGTATCTACCAGGTTCAACAACCCCAGCCCCTTCCAATATCTCACTTCCCCCATTAGCTAGGTTAACGGAAATTGAACACCAAAAAAAGGAGTAGCTAGGTTAATGGAAGATCATAAAAATTCAGGTGATATGGGCCCCAAAGAGTAAGCGAGGACCTCCAATTTCTTAGAGGCCGCACTTTGCCCTGCTTGGATTATGAAATCTTCGCTCCTATTGGTGGTTTTCCCCCTCTTTTTGTTTTTAACTCTGCCATTCTTTTGTCTTTCCTTTCTCTTTTTGTTTGGACTACCCAGTTTCCCTCCTGTAATATTGTCAACTAAAAATGAACAGCATACTTGGTAAGGTAAAATTCCCTTCATAGCCTGAACAGTTAGAGATGTCTGGCCTTCAACATCCGTAACACCCTGAAACATATAAGAACAACTTTGAGGTATATCCGATAATTGACAAACCCTTTTATATGAGATCTAATGATGATTGGGTTGAATAATAGTGTAAAGACAAAAAGGAATATAACGGAATATTGCATGCAACCACTCTAAATCTATTGATATGAACTTGTTGATAGAGATCATACATAAAGTTCTCTTGATGAGAATGAAGAGCCAAATCTCAATAACTTTTTCCTTTCTCAAAATAAGAACGAAAAATACACTAAACAGAGATCTCCGTACTCTTAACAATAAAAAATAAAGCCACCACTGTATATTTTATTTTTCTGATCTTTCAGATTGTATCAAAACTGAGATTTCAAATTCATAATTGACTTCCGCTAATATGATAGGACTTTTGTAACAAAAATAAAACATAGGACTGTTAGATTAAAGAATCTGAAAGTTCATGACAATATATTTGTTATGAATCCAACACATGATCAGGACTGCTTCATCATGTCTAAAAGTAAAGCAGTAACTGTTTAAGCTTTTTTATTTGAATTTCTATCATTCATTTCACCAATGTTGTAGATACCTGTTGTGCTTTCAACTGCTGCATGGCAAGCTCAGAAGCTTTCTTCCCACCTATAAAACGTGGATGCGAAGTGTTTATATAATCCACCTGGATGGAAGAAGGTTGGGCAATCAGCATTTGAGTAATGTGATAGAAATAAGTCTGAGCAGAAAACATATATTATCAGTGAAGAGAACAGTACTGATCACAATTTTGTGTGACATGACCAACAGATCAAAGAATTGATCACTTTCATTTTAAGAGTGTCACGTTGAACAAACCATCGGTAGTAAAAGCTACGCGAAAGCTAAATTAAGGGTTGGCAGGAAATATAGGATATCATACACCACAGAGTTGAAAATTTACTGTATTACCAAAATGTTAGAATCACAATTTTTTTTCAAAGTGTTGAGGAAGGTGCCTTTTTTACTTTACCAGTTAATACTACAACTCAATTTGATTAGGATTTCTAGTATTATTATCTCGCATTTTAACATTATTTTGAGAGTCCATGATATCATTTAAATCTGTACATACATCTCATCCTAGATTTTACTTTTTAGTGAATAAACTTTAGTCTTAATTTTACAAGGTTAACAAAGAGATACCTCCATCTCACAAGATTTTCTATCATTCTCTGCAATGGCTCTTCCTGCAAAAAAGTTTATCATGGCTTCATCCAGACACTTTCTCAATACTGGAAACCTTGCAATCAATTATTCCTCACGGGCAGCAAGCACGGGGCTTTTATCTGCAGGGGAATTTATCTTCCTGATTATATTTACACCCCAGGATTCGTGGGCATACAATAAAGAATCACTCCGTAAGCACCACAGGTGCATAAATCATATTACTCACCTTCACTAGTTATCATAAAACAAAACGAAGACACTGACAGCCAGGGTCTACTAAACTCTGAGCAATTTGTCTTCTTACCAAAATTCAAAATGGGACCTAAAAAATAATTCAAAAACATATCAGGCAATGCTGTGTAGAACCAAAGGCATTGGCATCTACCTTCATTCCAGAAAATGCAAAACCACAGCATGCAATCATCATTATACTCACCCCAGCACAAATAAAGCATTTGCACCAGAAGCATTTTGAATAGCCGTCAATACATCATCATCAGTTAGATCGTCAAGAGGTCCACACCCTACAATTCCTGAGAGTTAGTAGCCAAACTGATGGTACATGTCTACACTGGAACATTATTCTACAACTCAGTCTTTGAAATGTACATATATTATATATGTACCACACAGTTTCCTTCAAGACAAATTTCAGGGTATGCTGACACCAGACAAATAAGCAGAATACAGCAACTGATGACGTAGTAGTTATGGTGGTTTAGATCAAAACTTACTAAAAGAGAGAGAAAGAATTTGTGCGATTAACAAAGGTCATTAAAGAAATTGCATGTTTTGAAAATATAGTGCGTTGTACCTCCAAGTTTTACAAAAATGGACTGGAGAATGTGAAAGGATCCTGGCTCCTCCTGACAATTCTTTTGGTTGACATCTCCTGACTTTTTTCCTCCACTATGGCAGCAAAGCTGTCCATTAGTGAAACAGAAAGAGAGAAGGAACACACAACATCAGTGAAAACAACTAAAACAAAAATAATTTTACAAACAAGGTGGTACTTGAAACAGCATGATCTATTAGTATAAATGCCCTAAAAGAAGCTGCTAAAAATCACAAAAACCGTGATTACAAAGTTCAATTAGACTAGAAGACTTTAGAGAAAGGATTTCTGCTCATTAACTTCAGTTAAGCCACAGGTCAAGTCCACGTGGACATTGTTAGGTTTTTGGCCTCACAAGATCTATCCTAGTTGGTTTAGGATTGCTTTAGGAAAGAACTACTGTTTACTGTTTTCCTTATTCAATCCAGATTTGGATTTCTAGAATACTATTAGATTTGGATAAGTAATTTCTTTAATCCAATTAGAAAATAGGAATTCAGTCAGTTTAAGATGTGTTTCCACCCTATGTATATAAATAGGGTGCGGTAGGATCAGGTTTTTTCAAGGAGAAAAACAGAGAGACAGCAGAGAGATTGGGATTAGTGCTAGGGTTTTGCATAAGTTCTGTAATTCTCTATTATTAATCTAGTAAGTAAGTGATTTCTCTAATGAGAAATCACAACTGGATCGTAGGCATAAGTTCCCACGAACCAGTATAATTCTTTGTGTTTTGGCTGTTTTCATATTTTCTAAGTTTAGTCTATTACCGCGCCAGTTACATCAAAGAACAAGATCTAGAGGGCAAAAATTCAACAACATCGTTGTTATTCTCCATAATAAACGCATAGTTTCTCAGGTCCAGTAAATTTCATATAATAAGGTATGCGTAATATTAACTTAGTCTGAGAAAAATTAGAGAATCAACTTTACAGTATTTCTCTCATGCAAATTGTTGTGCATGTGTGTGATCATCAGAGTCTCTTGATAAACAAAAGGAAAAGATTGTGCTGATTTCCTGCCAGCTACTGTACCTTAACCCCATTGCAGGAATTTCTTTTCACTGTCACAGATTATTATGTCACACACACAGAACACACTCTCATGCTTTACCATTTTCTAATTCTCTCCTATAGGTTTGGCTATTGCACAGTACTCTCTCCCCATGACAATATAGATGCAATTCTGGAAAAAAAAGTACTAACAATCGAAGAAAGACAAATTATGGATCCTTTGAGGAATATCATATATACTTTCCCCACGCTAAGGCAAGTGAAGTGATTATACCACAAATAACAGAAAAAGAAATATCACCTATGTGTAAAATGTTCAACAAAAATCATTCCTTGCTCCATCTGCTGGAGGACAGTGACAAAAAAATGGTTAGAAACAACCAAAAAGTGAAGAGTAAATTATCTATGCTATCAATAACCCCCAAATTTTTCCCAAAAAGTAGAAAGAGAAAGGAAGAGGGGAAAGTTTTTGAATGTGAATGCATGTCTATGCACTTCACTATGTGTATAAGAAACAGCAATCTGAAGCTAAAACCTCATAAAAACTAAATCCCAATTACTTACTGAGACCAAAGTACAAGTCTTCATCATGGTTAACAGTCAACAATATCTAGCTAAATATCTCATAGATCATCATCAATATAAATAAAAAGGAAGAGGACAAGGGTCCTGCCAATGTGTTCTAGAGAGGAAGAACATGCGCAGCCAAAACCCTGTCTCCACAACTTGAACCTGTGACCAACAGGTTTTGGGCTAGCAATACATCACTGAAATAAATGAATAGCTCTGGGTAGTTCAAGAAATGTGAACTGGACTCTGACATAGCTGGGATGCGAATGCAACACTTCAACCATATGCAGGGAACAGTCCCTAATCCTCTGCATGCATTAAATGCAGTAGAGACACCAGCAGCTCATAAGTTGTTTTGCAACTTACTTTAGATCTCTAAAGGGTGCCCATATGCCAGCAAATTCTTTTGAAACAGAAACCATTCTTGAGAATCTTTGAATCAACCTTCAAATCGGGAGAACTTTCTGATATGTTGCTCCAGAATCTAACACAGAAAATCAAGCACGTCAACAGTGCAAACAAATAGAGTAAGAACAATACAAAAACAAAAAGATACATAAGCACCTACACTTCATTTTTAGTATAATCTCTATGCCTTTGGTTCATACCAACCTGATTCAGCTTCCTTGCTAACTGGGGCATGCCACAATGGTCCGATTACTATATACCTTAACATGTGGCGACAATTTATAAAGATGTTCAGTGCCAAGAAAACAATTATCATTTTTTCTCAATATATTGTATAAAGAAAGCAAACAGTGTTGGTGATGCTCACAAGAATTTTTCCTTGTGCGCAAGTGCAGCAGCAATCCCACGGTTTTTATTGATGTCCCCAGACACAAGAACAACATTTACAATAGAGCGTGAACCTTGCACCCGCATTTTCTTCATTAGAGTAACACTTTAGCAATGTACTAAAATAAAACAAAATGGATGCTACAAAAATATTTTTAAACAATTCATACCTTCCTACACGATTCACAACACCAACATAACCGAGCCTACGAATAACAATTTTCTCCCAAGCAAAGTCACAGGCATCAGTTCCCCTGTCCATTATTCATATCAAGCTGCAGATAGAACAAATTGTCATATTATACAACAACTGAGGCATGCAATAAACTGGAGTCTAAGAGGAGAACCACAAACCTTTGCAGGATCACACTGATTGTTCGAAAACCTGTTAATACATTTGTGTCAGTACACTATGCATTGATGTAAAAGCTGAATTCATAAGTAAAATCTGCAGATACCTAGTCGGGTCGGTCTTCTCAGCCATCTGAAGCGCATCGGAGGTTGCCAAATCAGAATTCGCAGGACTAACCGACAAAATAATACAGCTTTGCTGGGTTATATAGTTCGGCAATCATCTTCTAATCATTGCCTCTATATTCTCGGTTGATCTCCCACCGGAAACTCGTGATTCCGGGCAAATCAACCAGAGTCATATTAAGCACATTCGGAAAGGCAATCTTCAGCCGGATTTGCTTATCCGAAACCCCTTTGTTCAATCCGGCCTCCCTATTCGTCGCTGCCTACGCCGACAAAGAAATTATCATAAACCAGTAAACTACGAGCAAGTAGCAGCATTGTTGAAGAAGAAGCTCAATCGGTACCTGAATTTCGCGGCGGATGTCCGAGAAGTCGTAGAAGCGTTTCTTCGGGCAAGTGGCGGAACTGCCCCACTGGTGTCTTATCGCCAGGTTCTTGCTTCGTGCGGATTCTCGAGCATCAGCACCAGCGCCGGCGGGTACAGATGTCGCGGCCTGGGAGGAAGTCGCATGACGAGGGGTTTCGAGGGACACTGATTTCCGCCGCCTGGCTTTCCCACCACCGCCACTTCCTGAGTGCAGCGAAACGGCGTCGTGTCTGGCTTACTACGATACTTTCAGATAATCAAAGTTATTTTTTAATTGTGTGTTTGTAGAAAAATTAAAAAGAATTTTTATTTAGTGCTAATATCCATGTAAAAAATACTTTGGAAAATACTTTTCGGAGAAGCACACTAATGAAAAAAAATTTAATGAAGTTATAAACGGTTAAAAATATTCTAGAAAAGCAAATAGCACGTGCTTGAAAGTCCTGCCAAGATAAAAGCATTGATGAGCATAAGTGCTTTATAAAAACATTTTTAACAAAAAATTAATTACTTGAGCTAATGTCGCAACTTGATCTTGCTTTTAGAACGCTGTACAAAGTCAAGACTAATAGCATTGAGATTTAATAACAAACATCGTTAACTGGGAAAAGGAGGTCAATGTATGTACAACAACCAAGGGGTCAAATAGCATTCTACAAATAAATAAGAAAATTTTAAACTAAAACGAAGTTTAGTATACTTATATGCTTACAAATGAAGCACATGATAATACAAACCTAAAATTTAACCCATCTCTTCTTTTTCATCGACAACCGCATTCGACGCGGATGCTTGAGCCGCCTCAAGAAAATTATTTAATTTCTCACTCTATTCAAAATCAACCACAAATCGTATAATCCGAAGAAACTACAAAATTCTCCAAAAGTCATAACAATATTTTCTAAGCACTTCAAAATTTTAGGGTCTTACGCTTAAGTAGAGTGTTTAGGCTCTAAAAGAACAAGAAAAAGTCAACAAAGGGCATAACAGTACAATTGCAACTTCTTATACACACTGGAGCGTAATGAATTTGACTTTTCACCCGTCAAGGGAACTAACTGCAGAATAAAATATTAGGCTTCAATTTAGCAAACAATTACATGATCTCTGAGACAAAGCTTTGACAATTAACTAATGGAAATTATATTTGGGGGTGACTATGGCCTCTATAGCTTTTTTGCAATACATTAGTATAAAAACAGAGCACAGAGATCTAAACAAACAACTCAAAAATGCCCCACGTACATGATTTCCACGTAATCACTCCATAAGGGTATCTCAAGAATTTGATTATGTTGTCCCACCGACTTCCGGTGGTAATTGAGGAGCGTTTCAGTGATCTGATGACTTTCGTGGCAGCCTTCTTGCGCCTAAAAAATTTCCATGAATATTCGAAAAATATGTTAGTCAAAATAGTATGTAGATCGATCAACACAAATAAAAACAAATCAATCGCCAAAAGATAGCATTCGCACATTAAAATTAAACATTAGGTTTTGTATGGCGCCTAAAAGAATGTGAGTGAGTCATATAACAATCCATCTCTTTTTCTCCCTTCTATAATTGGGAAGGCTAAAGTACCACCTGACCTTTTAAGTTCTTGCTTAGATAATTGCTAACGGCAGAGATTAATTAGGTAATAAAAATTGAAAAATATATAAAATCGAGAAATTTTTAAAAATTTGTAATTTTTTTACTTTTTCTATAAATACCTTGTCATTATCATCTACCCATACCTCACAATTTCATATTTTCTCAACAACTTCAAACTATCTCTATCTTCTTCTCAAAGTTTCAATCCATTTTGTCAAACAAAATGACTATCAAAAGGGGTGTACGAATTGGACGCTTCTTGAAGATGTTGCATTGTGTGCTGCTAGCTGGGTTCAAACTCACCATGATTCGACAGTAATGAGATGCATATGAGAAATGTGGAGTCATATTCATACCTCTTATCTTGAGAAAATGGGTGGGCAAAGAACCAGTAAGATTCATTGTCCAAATGCTAAAATTACTTAGCTAATCGCTTAGTACGTCAAGAGACGCTTTGACACAAGCTAACGCTAATCTTCAAGTGGGGAAAATTTACGATCGTAACAATATATTATTTATTTCTTGTATTATTTAATTGTTAGGCATTTCTCATGATAATTAATTGTTACCTATTTTCATTATTATTATTTGCTTCATTATTTATTTGTTACCTATTTTTCAATATATTTATTTATTCTCCCCACATTGTATAGAACTTTTAAGCACAAGTCAGTATGGTTCCCAAACCAAAAGCAAACAATAATTGTCTTTCAGATTATGACACGGCACGACGTGATTGGTTAAAAATCTTATCGAAATCCATCAAATTAAGCCACTGTCTTTTCAGATTATGACACGTAGCTTTAACGAACGCATTAAAATTTTATCCCAAATAACAAATAAAATTATTTTGAATTAGAGCTTAAATAAAAATAAATATTTTATTGTTATTGGTTTTTCGGATAATGACACGCGATAAACGAGAGCGATTAAAAATCTTATCCGAAATTTACAAATAAAATTATTATGTATTATTTTATTAATACAAGAGAGAGAGCACTGTGATTACTGAGAGTGTGGTAGAGAGAGAAAGAAGAGAGAGAGGGGAGTGGTTTTGGGGGTCGGAGGTTTAAAGCGTGTGCGACAGTTTAGCTGAGGTTCTGAGGAGAAGGAATCAGACAAAGATAACGCGGAGGGTACTGTTTCTGTTCCTGGAAGAAAAAAAGGTGGACGCTTTTCTCGGTTTACTTTGGATTTAGGTGAGGGATGAGCTGTTGGATCTTTGATCCGACTGTTGGCACAACGGACCGGTACATCGAGGCCACCAATCACCGACCCTATACACATACAGGATCGTTTTACCATTTTTACTCTGATTTGAAAATGAAGTCCGCTTCCACCTCACTGGCGTCAAAATGGCTTGAGCTAAATTTTTGGTTTTTTACCAGCGATACTTTCAGATAATCAAAAGTTATTTAATTGTGTTTGTGAAAAATTAAAAGCACTTTAGATGAAAAGCACATTCATGTAAAAATACTTGAAAATACTCGGAGAAGCAATACTAATGAAAAAAATTCTAATGAAGTGATAAACGGTTAAAAGTCATTCTAGGAAAGCAACAGTATGCTTGAAAGTCCTACAAGATAAAAGCATTGATGAGCATAAGTGCTTTATAAAAAACATTTTTAACAAAAAATTAATTCACGGAGCTACAAGCCGCAACTTGATCTGTTTTGTGAACGCCTTTGTTGAAACAAGACTAATAGCATTGAGATTTTAATAACAACATCGTTAACTGGGAAAAGGAGGTCAATATATGTACAACAATCCAAGGGGTCAAATAGCATTCTACAAATATGAAAATTTTAAACTAAAACGAAGTTTAGCATACTTTATATGCTTACTCGAAGTATTACGATAATACAAATCCTAAAATTTAACCTATCTCTTCTTTTTCTTTTATCACAACCGCATTCACGCGGATGCTTGAGCCGCTCTCAAGAAAAATTATTTAATTTCTCATTTATTCAAAAATCAACCACAAATCGTATAATCCGAAGAAACTACAAAATTCTCCAAAAGTCATAACAACATTTTCTCTAAGCACTTTAAAATTTTAGGGTCTCACAATTTAAGTAGGAGTGTTTAGGTTTAAAGAACAAGAAAAAGTCAACAAAGGGCATAACAAATACAATTGCAACTTCTTATACACTGAGCGTAATTAATTCCGAGCTTTCACCGTCAAGGGGAAACTAACTGCAGAATAAATATTAGGCTTCAATTTAGCAACAATTACATGGATCTCGATACAAAGCTTTGACAATTTTCAACTAATGGAAATTCGTGATTTAGGTGACCATGGCTGCAGTTTTTGCAATACATGATAGTATAAAACAGAAAGCAATGTAGATCTAAACAAACAAATCAAAAAAATGCCCCACGTACATGATTTCCACGCAATCACCCATAGGGGCATCTCAAGAATTTGATTATGTTGTTCCACCGACTTCCGTAATTGCTGAGGAGCGTTAACAGTGATCTAGATGACTTTCATGGGTACTTGGGTGCCTAAAAATTTTAAGAATATTCGTACATGTTAGTCAAAATAGTATGTAGATCAGATCAAACACAACAAAACAAAATCACACAAAAGATAGCATTTCTCCTTCAGACATTAAAATTAAATATTAGGCTTATGGGCAAAATAAAAGAATGTGAGTGAGTCAGGCAACAATCCATCTCTTTCTCCCTTCTATAATTGGGAAGGCTTAAAATACCACCTGACATTTGGGTTCTTGCTTAGATAATGGCTAATGGCAAAGTCAATACTTGTGATTGATTCAAAGCAAAAGAGTTGAATGATTTTCTTTATCCCCAATGGTGTATCCCAACTAAAAACGGCGAAATGCACCATCCCTTTCTTCGTTGTCTCAAGGTTTTTAAATTAACTAAACTATAGCAAGTAACCACTAAATGAATACACAAACATTCGAACTAACCACTATTTCCAAATGCTAACAATAGTAAAATAAAAATACCATATGTCATGGCGTGAAATTGCACCCATACTCGTGAATTAGAATAATTTGAGCAGCCTGTGACTAAATCAGATTCACCTGAATGATGAGCCCAAGAGTGGAGCCACCCTTCTTCAAACTCACGCACATCGCTGTCAAGATCTTTTCTACGCAAGCAGATAGCTGCTGTTTGAACAATATAGCTGGATGGATATCTTGCTTCAAGATGTGACATTCCATCTTCAGAACGCTGGAGTTGCTGGGAAACCATTTTTCTGGGTCGTAAATTCCGCTGCAAAAGGCATAGAAGCGTACACGAGGCATTGACAGCCAATAGGCAAGGTTATGTTCTCATCCCCAACCTGAAACAATGGCCATACAGAATTTTTTCAAATATTCTAAAACATTACGCAAGAAGTCATTCAAACTCTAAAAACCTTCAAAGATACGCACATTCCACATTTTGATCGAGAATAGTTTACATAATATATGTATCGTCTACACAACTTTAAAAATCAATTTAAATGTTTTTTAAATCATAAATTGTATATTAGTTTTTAAAATAAAATAAAATATTAAATAAAAATAAAAAGACTCAATTACCACGAAGCTAATTGGGGATAAATTGAGAAACGAGTATAACATAATGAAGGGCAGACAACTATAGCGTACATCATCAAATTGTGTCCAGTTGTGCAAAACATAGAAAAACGACAAGTTCCAACGTCCGACGTCCACGTGGCCTTATCTTTATACCAAGCAGACCAACCAAACTACGCGGGTCTTTGTCGCTTAAGGTTGAAATTTTCAAAACGGAAAAAGTAGATTGATGAGAAAGGGCTCAAAAGAGAAAGGCGGTAACTGGCATTAAGTGTAAATTCACTTAGAAATAACGAACGATTCAATTCGATTTGGCTGTGGAACCGGGAGAAGTTATCGAACACAAATCGGAGATCTGGCAAATCCGATCCGGCAGGTCTCTCCCAAGACGACCTGCAATCCCGGTGAATCTCGGGGTCTCAGAAGTTCCCACCCGCTCCCTGCACAAATTCAACATTAGCAACACAAATTGAGCAGCAGAATTTATTTAACTACAATTTACAAACTGAATTACCTGGTTTTTTAATTTATGGAGAAGACAGAGCAAGGTCACGCAGTCGCAGGTGAACGACGTGAGTGAGTGCCCAGGCCAATGCAGTTTTCAAATCCTCTCTGCTTTCACCTGGCCACTATTACTTCATCGGCGCTCTGCCCATATTCTCGGCGGTGCCACCTTCTCCGACCATTGATTGCTTCCTCCCGAGTCGATGCCACTTCCCGCTGAATTATCAGGATTTTTTTCAAAGTTGTGGAAAGTGTGGAGTGCAGTAGGTTGGAGTTGGACCTGTGTGTGACTTTGTTGTGTAACTTGTGTTCGTTAGGACTTAGTTGGGAGGAGGGTCGTATCAATGCTAATGCTAACCCGGTTAACTGACCGGTTAAGCAACGCAAATTATCACCCTTTGTTGTGATGCTTTTAGTGAAGGGTGCGCAAGAGAAGAATGTAGAGATAATTTGCGAAATCAGAGTTTATGTGAATACTTAATTCATATATTCCACATACCGCGCGGCCTTTCTTTATTTATAGTAACAGTAAGGCTGGGCACAATAGGATACTAATCCCTTGCTGCTGCAATCCGGTCAGCCTAATCCATATCTACCTAGGATTTACACAAATCACATTTAACACATGTTATAAATTATCTACAACACTCCCCTTGAGTGTGCAATACTAAGTAGATATCGTGATCGATCTTCACAAGATGATGATAGTTGATGAAGTCGTCGTAGGGCACGTAGAGAACACTCGAGTCCTTACATAGGGAACTTGCATATAAAAAGAATAAAAACTCTCACAAAACTCCGGTTATGGTAAAAACCCAAGACTAGGGACAAAACCTACAGTCTAGGAGAAAAGTGAGTTAATGTAATACCGATACTTGATCTTCAAGACGTAAGTAGCAAGAAAACACACAAGGGTATGACCAGCCTAGATGTAGCTTCGTTGAAACCTAGTCAGCAACAAAACCCAATGGGAAAAATGATCCTGACTGAGGGGTAAGAGTAACATTGTGTCAAGCTTAGCATACTTCAAAGGATACCCCCTGAAATTGATGAAACTCCCCGAGAACTATGTTTATGCTAAATGAGAAAAATTTGCACATACCAAAATCCCTCTAAATGCTTTTCGCAATGACTTCGGTGACGAGGTCGGCAAGGTTGTCTCGGATCGATATGCTTGACTTCAATCTCTCATGCTCATGCTAATATGATGCAGACGCATTATGCTTGGTGTTGACTTCTGATGTATCATCTTATGGTCCGTCGAGACATGCGGCGTTGTTCTATAGATCGTTGTTGGAACTCAAATAAAGGATGAAGAATTACAGTGCTTTTGAATTATGCCCCATGTACACGGGTGGCTTAGTGTATGGCAATGGGAGCTCTAAGACGCCGCAACTAAGGTCTATTTGGCTGACTCCTGCACAGGCGGTGTGTTCCTAACGGTAAAGACATAATCCGTTGGGAACGTGCTCTCAGGCGGGAATGTGTGACGGATAGTCTGAAGGCGTATCCCCTACAAGGTAAGCATCATTCTGATAACCAAGGGGTTGTGGTTAATTCTGAGATGCGCAGTGATAGAATAGCCCAAACCGTAGTAACGGAAAAACGCCTTTAACACCTATTTGGTGGTAGCGTAGAAGCGCAGTTGTTGTATCTTACCAAAAGATCAACAACGAATGAGATGTCAGTATAATGCAATGAGCTAAGTACAATAAAGCGCCACTGAACTTAGATATAGAACTTCAAGTCTTACAACCTTTCAAGGATCTCATTTGCATCTAGAGCGATGAACGGGGTCATGGTACTCAAGGCAACACCTTCTCGGTGTAGTTCGATTGGTGGACCAGAATACCATCTGAACTTTTGCTCGAAACTTCGGCCTAGAGACATAAACGAAGCTTCCAAGATCTTTTATCTCAAATTCGACTGTGTGCGAAAAAGGGCTTTCAAGCTCTTCTAGAGTCTGGCGAGATTTATGTCATCGACATAGACTGCAACTCTTGCAAATTCGGTTTTGTGGCTATCGGCAGGGGCATATTTATTCACATGCTATCCCTAACTGATCAAATATTCACTTAGACGGGTATGCCGACATCCGCCGATTGTTCCAATCAGAAATTGAAAATGCCTTCAATTCAATAGAGAGGGTGTTCGCGGGTCTAGAACTATTTGAATCAGTCAATAAGTTCTTCGGGAACTTTCAAGAAGGGCATATTTCCGTATCAAGATCCCTTTATAGATACGTTACAACCACGTACATAAGCTGCATATTCAGTTTTTCGAAACCACTAACTGATAAGGTAATGGAACGTTATAACGTCCATTACTGGGGAAATAAGTCACCCCGTAATCAATCTCGTGGCGTTTGAGAGAAACCTTGTGCCACAAGGCGTGCTTCGTATTGCACTATTTCATTCTTCTCATTTCAATTCCTTACGAAAACCCACTTGTAGCAAACGAAAGCTTCACATGCGGGAAGTGTAGGAACCACAGCCCAAACACTTTACGCTTTCGGTAGCGAATCAAGTTCGACCTGGATTGCTGTTTCAGCTTGACCAATCGGTTCTACGTCGACATTCATCAACGGGAATGCAGTTCGATATCGTCGCTTTCACTTATTTTTGGGTAGCTACCATTAATGGAATATCATCGATGATAAATTCCATTCCAATTCCATTAACTCATCCATGCATGCATACTGACCAAGACTATGTCTCGGATAACTGGATTAATTTATGAGGTGGAATTGGTTGAGATAGCGAACGAAGAAGGGATCTATTTTTGTGCCATACTTCTCCACTTCTAGGGAGGTGAATCCTTCGAACCGAGTGATCTGTCAGTCGCGGCCAGAACATTGATTGGCTACTGCTGGCTATTCAGGCTTCGCTCCAACAGGGGCGGCCAAACCGTCCTTCAGGGGCGGCACACCTTCGAGGATGTTGATGAAGGAAAATTATGGATTAACCGAGTTCATTAAGCAACATCATTAAGCATGCATTTAACGACATTAAAGGCGGAAACATGCTTCTATGCACTTAAACGAAACTTAACCCAAGAAATTCAAAGCCTAGTAGATATGGTGAACCAAGATTAAAACTCAAGCACAATTTGTGCCAGAAATCCTTATACCTTGTAGATCTCCTCTTACCTAAGCAAAGGCTAATCACCCATGGAGAGGGCCTTCATTCCTTGCTTGGATGATTATGGATGAATCGGATTCTCCAAGTCTTGTTAGGGGAACTTAAGTCTTCACACCAAGGAGAGCCTTGATGAGAAGATGAGTGCCTCAGAGGAAGAGAGATTAAGGCTATTTTCCTCTAGGGGAGCCGGCCTTTGAGAGAAGAGAGCACTCTCTCAATTCACCAAAGAAAACCACTAAGTTGAAATGTTATCAAATTGGTATTATAATATCTCACAATGTAGTGGCATCCTGTAATTAAAACAAGTCCACTACATTGCTATCAATGCATCGCCATGATGGGTTCTTTTGGGTCTTTGGCCTAATCTATTATTAGTCATTGCTTGTCATACAACTTTAAGTCAATGGGCTTCGACGTTCGTTTCATTGGGCCTTGAGGCCCATAAAACTAACCTGAGGTCTATAACGAACTTATTCGTTTGATTAATTAACATATTAATTAACTTGCCATTAATAATTAAACCATTTAATTATCTTACTCATTCCATTGTTTCATCAAACTCTACCTACACGTGCACGGTATCCATTAGGTTCCTTTTAGCGAGGCGCTGGAGGATTAGAACTTTTCACCTATTCCGAATTGAAACATACTTTCAATTTCATGATTATACACCTATAGCACCACAAACCATGAGTGACAATTTACAAAGATGTCATGCTACCCAAGCTAATCGTAATAGGTGGAGAACTCATTCAGCTTAGGGATTGCAACGCAATACTTGTCCTTCTCTAATACAATACCGACCACATTGTTTGGTTTGATAGTTTATTCATAAATTAATATCCAATGTGATTCCACATTTATATGATTACATTGAATATGATTTGAAACGATTTCCTAAATCTTATTCATACCTCGGCCGTAGATTCTTAATCATATCTTAGAGTATTCTCCTCAAACGGTTTGAAGGTTAGAGATCCCTTGTTGCATTCACTTCTGCCTCCATGGCTAAGTAGCTAACCCCAACTATGCCGTGACACCGATGGGGTGACTTTGACATAATCAAAGATCAAGGACCTCACCACAAGACAACCGTGATGCCTCGTGTCAAAGGACTAATTTGCATTATCCCCAACTATGAGTTCTCATGTGACATGATCATGAAAACTCATCGTTGATCGTGTTCAATGGACTCATTCCATATTGAGCACCCACACATGTTTGTCTTGGTGTCAATTACATCAATGACTCGAGACTAGTCACTCTTCGAGAGAAGATATAACATGTGGCCCTCTACTTTAACGGATCACAATGCCCAATTGGCAATCCCATGATCAGGAACGTTAGGATATGTCTATGATCGAGAATGGTCTCATGAACCTCCAACTTGTTTAGGATTACATTCTACTAAGCACATATTCTTGATCATTGTTTTAAGCATATAACATTTTATATGAGACTACTATAAACACAATATATGCCCTTTATATTAAAACTACAATTAGTTTAACATTTGAAATGTCCGTAAAGTATCATCATATGATTGAAGTTTGTGTAAGCACATTTCCAACAGTTTCTTGACTTTATCATTCCGTTAGGGTACGTCTATCCTTGCGGTGCATGTTTGCAATGGTATATGTGATCTCGTCACTTTATCTAGACTGGGGAGAGAACGTCTTGGGGCAATACTCTGAATCTATAATATGGGGATCAAGATGAGACATAGGGCCCACGAGCACCGCGCTCGGCTTCTTCGTAGCTTGACGTTTTATCTCCCTAACGGCGGGAAGACTGTCTCATCGAAGTGGACAATCCGCAAAATGGCGGTAAAGAGATCGGCGCGCAGGGCTCTTAAAGAGCTAATTCGGCGGAGAATCGCAGACTCCACAAAGATTCACATCCTTCTTTGAGGACCCATATCGTACACGGCGGCGCGCAATATGGCATAGTGTGCATACCCAAAAATGCGTAAATACGGAACGTCGGGTTCGCATCAAGAAACCACAATTGTAACGCTTACAAGTATCGGGTAGTGAAGGTTTTATATGGACCAATATGGTTGCATACAAGATTGCATAGCCCCAGGCGTAATCAAAGTTTGCGCGCTCACCAAGGTCCGGCGATCAATTGATAATGCGCTTTATGATCGCTTCGCAGGTTGTTTTGGGGTTGAACACAAATCTAATGTTCAATTTCAAGCCCAAAAAACATGCAATACTTATCGTAATAGCCTCGATATAAATTCTCCATTATCCATTTTCTGACTTTATGGATAATTAGGTGGTGAGCCCTAAGTAAGAATTTGGCCAGGAGTTTAGCAGCAATGTATGTGGACAGACATGTGACCATTGTGTCGATATATCAACCAAAACCATTTACATGGTCCTGTATTTTTTACATGGAAGAGTCCACATTATTCCTTTGATCCAATCGTGAAAAGAGGGTTATGAAGTAATCCTTTGCTAGGGATGATGTAAAATCCAATTTCCCAACGAGCAGGTTTACAGTGCCAGGCACAAAAACTTACTTCAGGTAAGGTGATGCATTGTAAAACATATTGCATCGTGTTTTGACTCGAATGTTCCAAACGGCCGTACAAAGCAAGTAAATCGTCTAATCACCCGCTTCAAGCCAGCCTATATGTGGCATGTCCCAGTTGGGAGGTAGCCCATTGCCCCAAAACATAGCTTCAAAGCCATATTTTGAAGGTGATGCAAAGATACGTCACTATTTTCTACAAAGGGTTTTTATGGTCATTGTTCTCTAATATCCTTATAACTCAATAACGCTCTTCCGAACGGAGAATATAAGGCCCCTTAATAGTAATTCAGTACCATTAATACAACGAGGAGCAGTGCCAATGCTCTAATCAGGTTAGGTAGACCTGAATTCGTTGCTAGAGGGTGATTTAGGTATAAAGTTAGTGTGCATAGTAGCACGTTGATCTAGACAACTAACTCTCCACATTTATACTATCACATGTTACTGAATTTGGTCACATGTGTAAGAAATAACATGATTCAATTAACTCATATTCGAGGACAATATCCATAATAAGATAAAAAAATTTAAAACAAATACCAAACAATCATCCAAACAAAAAAGGAAAAATTGTTCAAAAACTTAAAACCGGAAAGATAGGGCTCGCCACCAGTGGCTCTTCATGTCAAAATTTTGCTTTTCCATATGTGTTAGGTGAAGCAAAATTAGTCTCACAAATTGATTACAGGAATGGTACTCCTAACAACATTGGTAGGGGGCACAAATAAGTGCATAGCTAATGATCTATTCCATCAAAATGGAGGTAGATTTTGCACGGTTGAGGTTCGGGAATATCGCCCTTATTCTAGTTTTGGTCTTAGTTTCATGATCACGTGTTTGGTCGTGATGCCACCTCTTGGCTGACCCTGATTCGCTTCCACTATTCAGTACTCTCCAGCTGGAACAAGAAGAGTAGATTCGGTACCTCAAGGAAGCAGAGCCTTAAGTCTTGCACACCGGGGCAGAGCAAGATCTCGGTACATCCTGCACCAATCACTGGGTGCCGCTTCACCAAGCAGAAGCCAAAGGAGCAAAGTGGTAGTATCATAACCCATCTTTTTTTTGTAGTGAAAAGGAAAAATAAGAAAAAACCCTTAATTTTTCCTCTTTCTGTTCACACGAATATCAATTCTACTTAATATATTTCCTCGTATATATTAAATGTTTCCATGCTAACACAATATTTGGCAGTAAGATCAATAATTCTTAAACGCAGAAAATTAAGTTATGCATCATGGTGAAGGTTCATGCAATCGTCTGACAAAATATCGACAATCGAGACCGTGTTTTAGAAGAACCTCGATTGGCTGATGATGATGGTTGAACAATTTGTTTGTGTGTTTGGCTTAACTCCGAATTTCCATCAATAATGTGTTGAATCTTGTTCAAAATAACAGGGAAAATTGAATCAATAGCACATATTAATTCAATAAAATAAATAAATAAATCAAAGTGAAAACTATTGAAATTAATACTCCCCATGATTGAAGATGGCCAAAACTCCGGTATATCTCTGAGCACAATGAAAGAGCGCATGATACTGTTGTGGACAGTTTTTTTAGTGAAGGGTGTGCAAGAGAAGAATAGAGAGAGAATTTGGTGAAACTGTAGTGTATGTGGAATATGTAATTCATATATTCCATATACTGTGTGCCTTTTTTATTTATAGTAATAAGTAATAAGTAATAATACAGATACTAATCCTTTATGTAACTAAATAATAAATTTAATCCATATCTACCTAGGATTTACACAATCACATTTAACACATGTTGCAAATTATCTACAACACCTTGATATTATTAATACATCGAATTATCGTAAGATCTGAAAATTTTTCATTTTTGCACTCTAAACTTTATATATTTAGAAAGAAAAAATATGTGCACAATATGATTTTTTAGAATGCCAATTTCGTGTAATTTACTTCCTTTTTTTTTTTAAAGGAGATCAGTTCGGTCGACAAATTACGATAAATACCTTTTCCTCCGATAAATGGTAAGACCACGTGAGACATTTCACCTTTCTCTGGCTACCATTAAGTGATTCACTAATATACAAGAAATCGAATCCAGGACGAACCGAATTCGCCCCAAGTGTAATTTAATTTAAATATGCGTGAGCGTTGTTCTCTTTTATACTTAATTGTTGAAATAAAAGATGAGCTAGATTACTCATTTTAATGTGTGACTCACGGTATTTTGTTTTCTTATGTACTGATGAAGTTCATAAAATTCAAAAATATAAATAATAGCATATTCATTCTTGACAAGTAAGCATGCGATTAAAAAATTGATCTTTTTGTTCGTGAGTTAAAAATGATAAAAAACAAACAAACAAAAACAAAACATATTTGTCTTAAGAACAAGGTAGATACAAAGGGTTTATTGAAATATAAAGGCTGAGTTTCTCCTAAAATATGCTTGTGAATAGGGTTTATATTAAAATTTCTAAACTACTATTCTAATTTATAGTGAACGAAATCAAACTTTGGTCAAGGTGGCAATTACACAACTAAATAATTAATTGACCCAATAATTAAAACCCAGAATTTGTGACTTAAATAGTCAAGGAATTTGGACTTCAGCGATATGGTTTTTCTTCAATACATTGTTTGGAATTTAAACTTGTTTTCTTCTTCATAATATAATTTAAAATAATAGTAGAAAAGATTGTATAACTAATCTTGCTTTTAAGTAGCCATGTTTCTGGAACTAATTAATAACACTAATATTTGGCCACGCATGTTTATTGAATTGACCAAAATACCCCTTTAATAATTAGGAACTCTAAGAAAAAGACAATTCGGCTGTTGAAGGTTATAGGAAGGGTATGTAACAAAACTCAGACAAGAAAACCGGCAAAGCGCTGTTCGCTGTCGTTTACTGTGTGGCCAATTAATTTCCAATTGACTTGTTAGTAAAGAGAGACGAATGGCCCCAATGCCCATTCGTCAGTTGTGGCCAATTTTTTCTTCTTTAATTTGTTGTGCTATGGGCGAACTGATTATGATTTCATTGATTTGGCATGCATAATCTAAATATGGGCCTGAGAAGACTTTTAAAAAAAAAAAAGCACAACAAAAGTATATTTATATATTATTTATAGAACGATATATTTATATTGGTTGAAATAAGGACATAAATTAGATTGGAACTCGGCCATTCAAAAGATTCAACCTAAAATTTCTAGTTACATGAATAATAATATCTCTAAACTATAATATTAAACTCTATAAGAATATTTGTTTTTTTTTGACAAAAATGATAGTGGGTTAAATAGTTATTGTTAAGGAGAAGAAAAATCGGTGGAATTTAACTCGCACCAGAGTGCATAAGTATGATTATCTTCCTACCACTGCTCCATAATAGTTTGTTTTTGCTTAAAAGCTTCAATACTACTGAAACCCATGAGCAAAGTTAATTCAAACCGATTCAACCAACCAAAAAAAGGACGTACAATACTGCTTCTTGGTAATGTCCAGATGAAAATTTACATAAAAAAGAATACCAACAATTAATCGAGAGTTAAAGATGCAGTTGTGGTAAACAAGTCTTTGATTTACTTATAACGGAAGCCATGAGATGGCAAAGTTACAAAGTAATTGTCGAATCCCCTTCACAGACCATCTTCCTTTATTTGGGCTTTAACTTGATACGATAAGGAATATGATTCACTTTACTTTACAAGTCTTTGATTTACTTGGGATGGAAGCCATGAGATGGCAAAGTTACATATGCGATAAGGGATACGATTCATTTTGTATATAGAAGAGACGTACACCACAAACCATCCTGCATTCTTGTTCATCATTTCTTTTTTCAATGTCAACCGATTTCTTGGTACAAAAATGGCTGACGGGATCGCTTCATGCTACCGAGTGCCGTTTCAACGGCTTATGAGTACGTGGACGGAGAGGTGAAACTTGTTTTGAACGCCAAGAAAGATATTGAAGAATGCCGGCAATCTCAGCTGTTCGCTGCTTCAAGATGCGGAGTTAAAGGCAAGTCGTGAGGTTAGCGTGAGGATCTCAAGCTGGATCACCAAAGACATATCCTTCCAGATGGTGGACGTACTGGACGAGTGTGAACACCTGATACGCCGAGACAACAAAGTTGAGAAGCAAGAACGAGAAGGTGAAATGCTCTTGTTCCTAACAAGAAGAAGAAGAAGGCGACCCTCTCTCTGGTTTCCCCTAGCTGCTTTGTTTCGCAAAGCCTGCCGGCTGCATAACTTTTCGTCATGACATTGCCAGTAAGATGTAAAAGATCTGAAATAATAGGCTAGGTGTGATTGATGAGCAAAAGAAAAAGGTACAAGTTTAAACACATAGAAATACGCCTCAACAAGTACTGAACGACGTAAGACTTCAGCCTTGAGGCCGCATGGCAGTAGGTATTTGTCGTAAAGGAAAAGACATTCTGATAACAAAGTTGTTGAGTGGTGGTGGGAGAAGACTTAAGGCTGGGGATTCCTTATCATCCCTATTCTAGGGATGGGAGGAATGAAAGACAACTCTCTAACCCAACTAAGTTTATAATAATACAAAGTAGTCAGCTGAAAAAGAGAGTGTAGTTTGTGTTCAGATCTTTTGATGAGATTAAGATTGCTAAAGCAGGCGCGTGATGACGCCTAAGTTCAAAATGAGTTGATTATGTCTTGCAAGGCATGTCAAGATCGTATCAGGCAAAAAGGTTTCTCCTGTCTCAGATGATGTATAACGACAGGGAAAAGTGGGGAAGCCGATTAAGGCGCCACTAATCCAAAGTGGTGCTCATGGCAGCAGAATATTGCGACCACAAGAAAGCGCTATGCTGTTGATATGATGAGAGCAACAAGTGACATGACTGTTCGAAAGAGCTATGAAGCATATTGTTTGGCAACTTTCAATCACATGGCGTTTGATGAGAGAGAAGTAGATGAATCTAAGAAGTTTGAAGATATTAGTAAGAAAATTGTAGAGAAATGTAAGTGGTTTACTTCTCACAAAAAGCTTTAGGTAGTCTCACAAGTAAGAAGAGAACACGGAGTGAATAATAGGTGTCTTGAATAGTAAGATATGGGATCGAGAAGAGGTGGAGCAACAAGTTTTCCAACCACTATTACTAAGTTATTATGATTTGGCCTCAGCAGTCAAAGCGCCTTTTGTATTGTGCTAGTTTTCCAAAGATTATGAGTTTGGGAGAGTTAATTTGATTAATCTGATGGCACAAGATTATTCAATTCAAAAAGGAATAAAAAGATTGGAGAAATTGTGAAGCATATTTTGATAACTTAGTAGACGATCTTTCTTCCAAGATTTGGTGAAAGATGGTTTCACTGGTAAATTATACGCTGGTAAAATGCATGATATTGTTCATGACTTTGTGCAATCTCTCACCAAGAATGAATGTTTAATAATCGACGATGAGGGTGTTACAGTGAAATGAGGAAGAAAAGGTTCGCCATTTGACCGTAATAATGGCAATGGACAATTGTCGACTTCACCTTCTAATGCTTATTACAATTTCAAAATTCGCACTTCAAACATTGGTCTGATCACGTCAGGGTTCGGACAATAAGATAGAGATAGACTCAAATTTTATTTTTACAACTGAAATGTCTTAGAACATTAAATTTGAGTAAAAGTGGCATAAGTGAAGTGCCAAGGAGGTTATGAATTGGTCCACTTGAGGTAATCTTGATTTGTCATGGAATCATGTTTTGAGGATATTGCCTGACGCATCTCGGTGAGTTGTACAATTTGTATACTCATGTTTTGCTATTGCAGGTCACTTGAGAAACTACCCGATAAGATGGAAAGCTGATTATTTAAAGCATCTGTATGTCGAATACTGTAAGAGAGGATGGGGTACGAAGCAAAAGGGATTGGGAGATTAAAAAGAATTGAAAACAATTGATGAGTGTGTTGTGTTTGTGGTGACGAAGGAGGACAGAAAGATACAACCGGGAGATTCGAGTCTCTTTGAACCTCCAGGGAAGTCTCACCGTAAGATTGAAGGGGAATGTGAAAGATGAGAGGAGCTTGAGAAAGCACAATGGTAAGTAATATGTGTACAACTTCTATCCTGAATTTACGCAGAAAGCAGACAAGAAGCAAAGTGTAGAAATACTGAATGTCTTACGACCGCACGAAAATCTGGAATCTTTATACATCCGGAATTTATTCGGGAACCACTCGCCCTAATTGATGATGTCTTTGCACAACTTAAGAAGCATCGGTCTATTTCGATGGAGTGAATGCGAAGCTTACCTCTGGGAAATTGCCCTACCTGAAGAACTCACTATATCCCAGATGCGACCAGGTGGAAAAGGTTGGTGGTGAGTTTCTGTGGGAATCTACAAAGACGAAACGCTTTCATCAAGTCATCATCATCCTCATTTTTTCTCAAGTTGAAAACCCACATTCGGAGCATGTGCCGGCGTTGGAAGAGTGGGAAGTAGGCGTGGAAGGTGGAACAAAGAGGATTCTAAAATATCAATCATGCCATGCCTTTCCTTCTTATATATTGAATATTGTCGTCAGCTTTCAAAAACACCGCTGCACTTCCTCTCGCAAAACCCCACCGCAGTGAGCTTACCATCGATCGCGGTCCGACGCTTCAGTGCCATGACAAGGTGTTGGGAGTAGGAGTGGCTCAAGATTTCTCACATCCCAAACATCAAATTCTACTGATATTCGTAATTGAGGTCTATCTTATTTAGATATTTATGTTATGTGTATCAATTCTATGGCTATCATCGTATTCGCCTTGCTTTTATTATTCTTTCCGCTACTTCTGTATTCGATGATCTTAGAAAGTTGAGCAATGTCGATCAAAGAATTGATCTTGTTTGGAAAGGTATTTTTATTTTTTCCCCTCGCTGATAAAATACTATGCGAATTGTCCAATAGAATTAAATTTGAATTCTGTCCGCGATCGATCATTTGATTCGTACCACCAAATTTGTCACTGCGGTTCAAGGGACAGAAATGATTCCCTGGTGGTCGTAGGAGCTGTAAACCAGACAATGCCGGAACTCCTCCACTCAGAAGCAACGGCGGCGCATTGGCTTGGCTGTTAAGAGTTAAGCAGCTGCTCCAAAGCAGTACTAGTAGCGCAAGCGAGATTCCATTTCTGAACGCCGCGCCCGGTTACGCCTCCTCTCAACTGGAAAGTTGTGCAGCTTGAGATCATATATTCATTGGCTACTACTGTAAATTCTTTGGTGATTCCTTGTTATACGTTTTGTAATAAGTGGTTTTGAGTTGTTGTTCATGTCCCCCTGACATTTTGTAGTTTTGGCTGTTCTTTTTAATAAATTTACCTCTCATAGTCTCTTTTCTCATGATATTTGTACACGTATTTAATGAGTAAAAATAATTGTTTGGCATAAAAAAATAAATATAAAATAACAAAGGTAAAGGACTCCTTCAATTTCCTTGATCCTTTCGGAGGTACAAATAAGAATGCAGAAACATTGTGATACAACATGAAATATGATTTCTTTCAAGAGCACATGTCACTTTGACGGTTGCTTAACTCCCATTCCGCTCCGTCCCCGCAATAAGAGAAAAAGAATTGAGAGAAATGTAGTCTAACCGACAGGAAAGATGGAAGTTCGATTTTCTGAAGGATCGACAGAGGAATCGCTTATCAATATCTCTTCACAGAGAATGGAATGCTGCAATGCGGTAAAGTGAAGCAAATAGTTAAGCTGATTCTGTTTTTTATCATACAAGAAGCAATATCTTGTTACGCATGCAATTAGACAACATATTGACGAGAAGCAGATTATTCTCAGGATCATCATCCAACAAGAACGAATTGGAGGTTAGATTCTGCTGTCTTGTTCAAAATCTCCTCATTTGAGCAACCACTCCGTAAGCAATAACGTTGAGAAACAACGCTGCCTAATCACACAGTTTATGGAACAAAGAAACTAGAAATGCAAACATGCCTCGTTGGACACACTTGAGTGCTATATTTGTCATCCCAGTACATAGTACTTATTCCTCGGTAGATTTGTTCGACAGTCAATGCCTGCACATGGATCACAATGCCACGAATTAATTTCTGGAGTTAAAAATACTTTTCGAAGCCAGTGACTGGAGAAAGAGAAATAGGAGACAAATTAAACACGCAAGAGGATCATACCGGACAAAGATCCTGCCTACTCCCTCATCCAGAGACTTTTTCCTTCTGATGTATTACCTATACCAATAGCACAAACAGAAAAGGTCTTAAATCTCTCATAGATTGTACATTTTAAAATATCAAAGAAAATAGCTTTTGCTAATTATACCAGAAAACCAACAGCTTTGTCTGATATAATTTAGCTCATGCCAAGAGGTTCCTGCATACTGCATTGCACAAAGAGTCAGCCCAGCAAACATATAAAGTTCATTTAAACAGAAAACGCTTGCAGCACGGTAGTTATATACTTCTGCCTCCTCCCCCGGTGTTGACAATCCATTTCTCCAGTTCAGCAAGACCTGATTTTTACATATTCACCATTTGAAAATGTGCAGCATTCGGCCAGTGAGCAGTAGACTGCCTATGTAAAGAAAAAGGTAAGAGTCAATACACAAAACCATTACAAATGTCATTTTATTACAATGAAAACCTGAATGGCAATAAACCCTGCCTCGTTGAAAAGTGACATATTGATGAAAGGAAGACCTGTGTGATTAGCTTCAGAACAAAAAAAGGAAGGTACCTGAGTTAAGTGCAGAGTGTTTAGGTCAGAAAAAGAACAAGAAAAAGTCAATAAAGGACATAACAGAGTACAATTGCAAACTTATACTACACTCGAGCGTAATTAATTTGAGTTTTCACCCGTCAAGGGGAACTAACTACAGAATAAATATTAGGCTCAATTTAGCAAACAATTACATGATCTCAGATATGAAGCTTTGATTGACCAACTAATGGAAATTGGTGATTTAGGTGACCATGGCCGCAGTTTTGCAATACATGATAGTATAAAAACAGAAAGCAATGTAGATCTAACAAACAAATCAAAAAAATGCCCCAATGCACATGATTTCCACGTATAATTCCACTCATAAGGGTATCCAAGAATTTGATTATGTTATCTCACTGACTTCCAGGCAATTGCTGAGGAGTCGTTTCCAGGTGATCTAGATGACTTTCTCGTGCAGCTTTGGGTGCCTAAAAATTTCCATGAATATTCGTAACATGTTAGTCAAAATAGTATGTAGATCGATCAAACACAAATAAAACAAAAATGACGGCCAAAAGATAGCATTCAGACATTAAAATTAAACATTAGGCTTCAGGAAGGCCAGCTAAAGAATGTGAGTGAGCTGTGCAACAATCCATCTCTTTTCTCCCTTCTATAATTGGGAAGCAAAGTACCACCTGACGCTTGGGTTCTTTGCTTAGATAATTGCTAATGGCAGGTCATCATTGATTGATTCAAAGCAAAAGAGAGTTAAATGATTCTTTATCCCCAATGGTGTATCACGACTTAAAACAAAGGAAAATGCAAATTCATCCATTTCTTGGTTGTCTCGTTGCTTTTAAATTAAACCAAACTATAGTAGGTAACCCAGCGCTAAGCCAGGATTTCTCGGAGGGGGGGCGAACTAAAGGAATGCATGAACTCACTACCATATTTCCAAATGCTAACAATAGTAAAATAAAAGTCATCATATGTCACGGCATGAAATTGCACCCATACTTTGAATTAGAATACTTGGAGATCAGACTAAACCAGATTCACCTGAATGCATGAACCCAAGAGTGGAGCCAATTTTCAAACTGTCGCGCATCAAGCCAAAGATCTTTTCACGCAAAGCAGTTAGCTGCTGTTTGAACAATATAGTTGGATATCTTGCTTCAAGATGTGACATATACCATCTTCATAGCCAATATATTTGAAAGGAGATGTCTCAGTCCCTGAAATGGGAAGGGGGACGACATTTAATAAACTACAATGAAATATTGAAAGTAAAGCAAACGACATAATAAACTCATAATGAGGTGCAACTCAGTAAAGTTCAAAAGAACTCTAAAGAGATCTCTTCGTCAAACAATTACGATACAAAGAATATATATTCAGCAAGCCCATCATTTGATTCTTATAACTTACTTGTGTAATCTGAGAGCTAAAGCAGAAGACCCAGAACGCTGAGTTGCTGGGAACTATTTGGTCAAAATTCCTCTGCAAAAGGCATATAGAAGCGCCTGAGGAATTGGACAGCCAATAGTGTAAGGTTATAAGTTCTCATCCCCAACCTGAAACAATGGCCATACAGAAACAAATATTCTAAAACATTATGCAAGTAGTTTATTCAAATCAAAAAACCTAAAAGATATGTGTACATTTCCACATTTGATTGAGAATAGTTTTTACATAATATATGTATTCTCCACATAATTTATTTCCCAGGTACAGTAAACATTAGTTTGAGCCTAAGTAGAAACAAAATCATAAGCCAAAATAAATTTGACTGAAGCAAGTAATTACTTTCAAAACATCATTTATCTCCTCAATTATATGGTCAAAATAACTGTACGCTTCAGACTCAAAGGCATGCCACTGAAGAAGGCATTTGTATATGATAAGCAAGCCGCCAACGGCTTGCTGTCTTTGAACCCTCCAAATCTTTCAACACATCTTGATAGGAATTATAGTTCTCCTGTACATGTTGCGACATGCTTAAACTTATAAGCCCAACTACCCAGAATGAAATGACAGATAAATTTTATGGCGCTGTGAACACAATTAAATCACTGAAGATAACCGCAGTTACAGTCCATAAGAAGATTACAGTGGATACCAAAATTTACAGCTAAGGTTCAAATAAACAATACGACAAAACCTGTGCCCAACTGCTAACTTGATCGGGCGTGATTCTGACAAAGTTGCGTGAAAAAGATGCAATCATTTTTGTAGGTGTGGTGACTCCTGCATTAGATGGTATGACACATGAAGAAGACGTTGTGCTGTGACCCGTTAGATGAAAAATAAATCAGAGAGAGAGAGAGAGATCATGTTCATTTAATGCAGGCTTGGCCAGTGATGGAACAAGCGCACCAGAGTTTTTCTGTTTACATTAAAAGAAAAATACTATAACTTGAGACCAGACCCACAAATATATGATATCAGATTTAATGAAGCAACAAAATTTGACACCATGAAAAATCAATCACAGAAAGAGGCTTTCAACTGACTTTTTAAATCAACCATTTAATCGTATGTTGCATGTATATAATCATTTACCTCTGGAACCTAATTTTCAACACCAGGCCGAGTGCTCTTTGCAGGCACAGTAAGGGCCTTTTGTCGCATGACAAGACTTCCTCTAATCCTGAGAGTTTCTCCTCAAGGCTGTAATTTAGATACAATATAATAAGCAAGTATCAATGAATTGTAAGCATAATCGATATGAAGAAAACATATTTGGAGTGAAAAACAGATCTAAAACTGATGTCTAAAAGTACTTAACAAGGCTGAAATAAACACACTGAAAGATAATTATGAATTTCTGGAAACACCTCTTTACATTCTCTGCTGGAGTTGGTTGCACTTCTGTTCAAATTCCAGCAACTTCTGAATGGTGTGGTATGTAATTGTCCTTTCGAGCCTGAGAAGTTCAGTTTTCTAGAGCTGAGTTCTTCTTATCCAAAGCATCCAAAGAACTCTGCAAACAAAAAGCCATAAAGAAAATCTCCTTCAAAGGACACTGCAATGCCCCAACGATCCCCCAAATGTTGGGAGGGTTAGGGCAAAGGAAAAGGCAAACACTCTCAAAAAAGAAAGACATGCTAAGAAAAAAGATAATAGACTTCAGTAAATGTTAAATACCTATTTAGGCCAAGAAAAACAAAGCTTAAAATGATTTAAAACAGTGAAAACAATGAGTAGCTTGTAACTTTGTATTTATCAAATTTATGAGAATTCAACTAATTATACTGCAGGTTCTAGATTTCCTGCCTGAGAGATATATAATTTCTGAGTAGATAAGATGAAGCATAAAATCTCACAAAGTAAAAACCGACATACGAACATAAATTCTAATAAAACATCAGAAGACTCACTTTAAAAATGCATTTTCCTCTCAATTCAGCCATTCCAATGATTTCTCTTCCAAAGATGATTTTTCTTTCACTGATAACTCCAATTGATTTTGAAGCACTGCATTCTGTTGCACTTCATTATTAATTGTAGCCAACTTCCTGACGCGATTCTAACCTTAAGACTCAAGGATTCCAACACTTTTTTGAAGTTTTGAAATTTCACCACTTAGCTTCCTCGTTGTGGAGATCTGCATTCAACGTAGCTTGTAATAAGAAAAGGAACTTCACTAATCTACACAACAGTTTGTCAAGTTGCTGAACCAATAGAAATAAGGTTAAGTTGCAACTAATAATTTACACAAAAGCACATAAACACCGCTATAATGATTTTCTAAGGAATGTGTCATATATAAAGTAAAATTACAAGTATCAAATGATATTGGAATCAATAATTTTAAACTCACGATATATATAGTTCTTTATCAATAGAAATTGGCAAGTGCTGAGTTTATTTTATGGAGGTACGTCAAAACCTTCATTTAGTCCATGGTTTGCAAATTGCCAATTAGCTACAAACTCTTACTGACATACATTTGGCACAAGCAGAACAACAACAGAAGTGCTTTCAAAACAGGTTAATACCTAATACTTTAACACAGCCAAAAAAATACCCGTAATTTTTCTCAAGCTGTAACCCAAGTGAGGTCCTCTAACTGTTTCTCAAGTTTACCCTTAGCTAAACGTACACTGGCTTCCCCATTTGCCTCCTGCAAAAGTAAATAAATAAATAAACATAAAAAGGAAATTCTCATACATATTGTTTCACCAGCAGCAATATACCTTCAATGCACTCTGTTTAAGCCTCTCGGAGCTCTCTCCTATAACTTTTTGCCTCCAAAGACATTGTATTGCTACAACAGAAGCTGGTGATGTTGGAATGTTGAGCGAACTTGCACATCCTCCACCGAGCCTAATGGCAAGTATATATTTTATGTCAAACAGAAACAAAGGGTAAAGACATATCAAGCAGACAACCAGCCAGACAATCATATACAAAGATGAAAACACATTTATGCATGAATAGAACCCAACTTCATAATGAAGAACATATTGCTAATCCTAAACATATTCCACCCACATATAAAATATTCCAAAAAACCCTACTTCTAAACAAAAGAATCAGAACACATCACTCCACATGCTTGCACACTGCATATTATTACACTGGAAAAAGTCTATGAATTAAGTTTACTTAACCAAGGTGGCAGCTTTATGTTTCTTTCCAGTAAAAATCTTTGCGAATTGAAAAACCACGCTTCTGAATATTGGACTGTAGATAGTAGCAGCTGAATATAATCTCCATATAAGCAAGCTTTAATAGCCACCTTCGACATGTTTCGTACAAAAAATAGCAGCCGCTGCCTCCCGCTTTTCTTTAAAGTGTACACCGCTCGAGCAAGGCATCCTAAATCATAATAACTATCAAACATCAACCAAAAAAATATAATGGACCTGAAGAAAGTGTCGGTAATAAGAATTCGCATTTGATGGAAGTTCATAGAAACAACTGACCTCTCTGCAAAACGCTTGGAGTGAAAAATGCAGCAGCTCGCTTTGCAACAAAATCTTTGTTAAACAAACGTTCGCAATTGCACGTTGAATGCGCTTTGCAGCATTGTCCAAAACCTCAGCTCCGGCCAAGAGTCCAGAACACCAATTCTGACTGTGCCCTAAGAAACACTTTGGTCCTACCCAACTCAAGGAAAACAACCTTGTCAAATTCTTTGTGAGCAATAATATCATGTGAATACCATCCTACTGGATCATAGATCTGAACCTGAAAAGCCCTAGCTTACTTTTTCAAAATTTTCTCAGTCGAGATTTTTCATCATAGCCACATAAGCATAGCTTAATCAAAGAAGTTAAGATATTAGGAACAAGGGAAAGGAGAAAAAGTAAGGCCTCCAAAGACTTGTAAGAAAAATACTAAAAAGAATAAAACAGAATTAGAAAATTAGAACCAAAACAAACAGAGAACAGAATCTTTTTGACAAGACAGAAATAAAATAATAATAATAACAACATGATAGATAATTATAGAGAGTAAAACTTGAGTAGAGAGACTGACAATCACCAACTAACAGATCAGTTGGGATGTCAAATGTCCAATCACCTGCGAATTACAGTGGCAAACAACACACAAACACACATGATACTAGATAATCGAGTAATAGATTTATAGACCCTCTGACTAGTCAAGCAAATTCAGAGCAATCAGACCATTTACATTATCACAGTAATTCTAATGGCACTTGGATGGTATTCAACGCCAAATTTAAGACTCATAAGATTTAAAATTGAAACAGAGAGAGGGGTAAAGATCTCACCTATTGTCCTTAAAGCATTCAAAATTATAAATGTCCAAGACTCCTGTATTTGCATTTGGGAAGTCGAGTCTTGGCCAACAGATGTATTAATCTTATCAACAAGCCTGTGAAAATATCCGAACCTAAATAAGGTGAAGAAGATCTTCCAGACGAATTAAGAAAATGAAGTTCTGGGCTAATTTTGATGAAACCATACCAGTCAAACAACCGCTAATAAACAGTCTTTAAGCAATGCATCTCACGAGAAAATAGCACCACTACAGTCGAGAGCCTTAACAATAATTCCTTCACGAGTTTGGATTATACGAGTAGACAGGTGTTAAGTAATAAGGTCCACATCACACCTGATTTATTAAGCAACTCTAAGTTATATTCCAGAGATATCTCCCGGACTCATAATATGCACTGATTGCATTAAATATTCCATGAAGATACTCTCAGTAAATTACAAAGAAAACCTCTGGAATTGACTGTTCACTCATAAAGTATTAAAGAAACCAACAGGATATTAAACAGCCCTTCAGTTTGTTCAAAGTTAGTTAGGGAAAGTAAAAGTTCAAGTTCAAGCCATATAATTCACCTACATGAAAAGATTAGCAGCCATCTGTGGTATATGAAAGTTCGATTTGGATCCTTAGAACTGAAGAGTCGTGGCTCTTTCCCAGGATAAAATTCAATGCTCCCCCAAATGCAGAATTGCAGCTAAGGTGAGGAATATTGCTTCCTAATTGTGAAAATGAATCTCAGAAACATCCAATAGCGGAAGTGAAGGGAGAAACAAAAAGTATTCATCTTAAAGCGCCAACCACTTCGGATTAAGTTTTAAAACCTGATCTTCACGGCTGATACCAACAATGTCCATTGCTGTTCTTGCTCCTCAGATACTCTTGCACTGCTCACTCCATCAAGTCTATAAGTCTTGCTTGATTTAAGTAATGGAAGTGGTCATGGCCTAACTGTACTTCCCTGCATCCCAGACATAAGGAGACATCCAGAGAACAGTATCCATAGCCTTAATATAGTACACAAGACTGATGGTCATATGTGAACCATGAGAATCGAGAAATGGTGCAAAAAATGCTGCACACGCACACACAACTTGAAACATCCTGAGATGCATAAGAAACTTGATGCATGTATACACACACTCAATAATAAAACAGCTAAATGACTATAGATGCTAGATATTTACAATGGTAACTGTGTGATAAATCCATCAAATCATAGACACAAAGAGTACCTTTCCAGATGCGAACAACTGGTAAAAACAGTGGTAATTCCTTTCAGGATCTGTAATTCGAACAACACGGATCTTCCAGTGCAGATAAGTTCTAATTGCAGCTCCAGATATTCTACCACTTGCATCAAACTGGATCTCAAATAAACTTGGCATGAAACGGTTGCCCTGAGAGAAGCATGAAAATGGGAAGGAAAATCATTTTTGTGTTCAAAAACTAAATGAAAATAGGCATGATATCAAACCAAATTGCCAGAAAAGGCATATGTTAATGATATACTACTAAACTGATTAGCGACATAATAATATATACCCCAATTATTGTTTGACATAATAAACATGTCTATTAATGAATACTGTTACCTAATAAAAAGGGCAGAAAATGATATTCTATATCCTCTCCTACATCCTCAATTATAATTACCCTCAAGGTATTTACTTTATACTCAGTAATACTAAGACCTAAGTTCTTTCATTAATCCATGCTCTTCCTGCATTGCCCTTCACTTGACGATTCTCAACCAACCAGCATATAACTTTTACCCCCATTCTTTATCATCAAGAAAGTATACATGAGCCTCAAATAAAGTGTGAGAATTTCACCCACATATCAAATTAGTGATAATTTAGAGAAGCATAAACACATAGTACACCTTGAATTGTCATTTCTAATAGTCCTTGCATTTCCTAAATGCTCTCCAAAAGGGGATTCGACTGAACCATGCACAAAAATAATCAGTGACACATAAAAATAAATAAACAAAGAGAACCGAAGGTGGAAAACACCTCTTATAAAATAACTCCTCGAGAATCTCTTTATAAGGATAAAGTAAAGAAATAACAACCTGAAAATTTTATGGGAAAGGCCAGCCATTCCTTGGCTGTTAATGCATGCCCAACATTCATCCGACTTGAAAATTCCATTAAATTTTATCCGGTGCCTGAAATATATAATCCGGAGAATGCCAGCGAACCGCACCGCCAACTTTCATCCTACTTAGCCATGCTTCTGCATCTCTACCAGCGAAGGAGGCATTGGATCCATGCACGCCCAAACTTCTGGCCAACCGGTATTTCCTGCATGGTTCACTGCAAAACCTTCAATCGGGAGAACCCTTCTGATATGTTGCCCAGAATCTAACACAGAAAATCAAGCACGTCAACAGTGCAAAACAAATAGAGTAAGAAATAAGATAAAACAAAAAAGATACATAAGCACCTAAGAATTTCATTTCCTTTAGTAACTTTGTTATGCCTTTGGTTCACGCCAACCTGATTCAGCTTCCTGCTAACTGGGGCATGCCACAATGGTCCGAGATTACTATATACCTTTAACATGTAAGGACAGGGGATAAAGATGTTCAGTGCCAAGAAAAACAATTATCATTTTTTCTCAATATATTGTATAAAGAAAGCAAAACAGTACAGGGTTTGGCTGAAGAAAAGGCATATAATCCCACGTTTTTATTGATGTCTCAGACACAAGAACAACACTTAAGTAATAAAGCGCAACCTTGCACCCATTTTCTTCATTAGGAGTAAACACTTAGCAATGTACTAAATAAAACAAATGGATGCTACAAAAATATTTAAACAATTCATACCTCCTACATGATTCACACACCAACATAACCGAGCTCTAGCGAATAATTTTCCTACAAAAGTCACAGGCATCAGTTCCCTGTCCATTATATCAAGCTGCAGATAGAACAAAATTGTCATATTATACAAACAACTGGAGGCATGGGCAAACTGGAGTCTAAGAGGAGAACCACAAACCTTGGTGATCACACGGATTGTTCGAAAAACCTGTTAATACATTTGTGTCAGCACACTATGATTTGATGTAAAAGTCGAATTATAAGTAAAATCTGCAGATAGCAGTCGGGCTCTGGCTTTCTCTAGCCATCCAGCGCATCGAGGTTGCCAAATCCGAATTCGCAGGACTACCGCAAAAATAATACAGTTTTGCTGGGTTATATAGTTCATAATCATCTTCCCTAATCAATACGTTCTATGTCTCTCGGTTGATCTCCACCGGAACTTCGTGATTCCGGGCAAATCAACCAGGAGTCATACATAAGCACATTCGGAGAGGTAATCTTCAGCCGGATTTGCTTAATCCGAAACCCCTTTGTTCAATCCGCCTCCGTCGCCGCTTACGCCGACAAAAGAAATTATCATAAACCAGTAACCTGGGCGAGCAAGTAGCATTGTTGAAGAAGAAGCTCAATCGGTACCTGAATTTCGCGGCGGATGTCGGAGGCCGTAGAAGCGTTTTCCGGGCAGCAGGGAACCGCCCCACTCGGTGTGAGTCGACTGAGCTGGTTGATCATCGGAATTAGCGAGGAGCCGATCGTCACTGAAGGTCTTGGAGTGGTCTGAGGAGTCGACTTCCTAGCTTCTTCTCCCATAGTGACTTTAGAGAGAGCAACAAGAGAGAGAGCAGGATTACTGAGAGTGGTAGAGAGAGAAAGAAGAGAGAGGGGAGGTTTTGAAGTCGGAGGTTTAAAGTGTGTAAGGACAGTTTAGCTGGCGGTTCTGGAGTGAGAAGGAATCAGACACATAACGCGGAGGTACTGTTTCTGTTCCTTCAAGAAACAAGGTGGGACGCTTTTCGGTTTATCGGCTTCTGATTTAGGTGAGGGATGTGAGCGTTGGATCTGATCCGACTGTTGGCAATAACGGACGAAGCACCGAGCCACTCAATCACCGACCCCATACACATACAGGATCAGTTTTACCATTTTTACTCTGATTTGAAATGAAGTCCATTCCAATCCTCATCAAGTGTCAAATGGCTTGAGCTAAATTTTGGTTTTACCAGCGATATTTAGATAATCAAAAGTTATTTTAATTGTGTTTGTAGAAAAATTAAAGCACTTTAGATGAAAAGCACATTCATGTAAAAAAAAATACTTTGAAAATGGTGGCAAGTCCTAGTCTGACATTGCGTGGGTCTGCTGCAAATTCAGGGTACATCCGATCGAATTCTTTCCATGCCTGTCCATCTGCAGGATGCCTCATAACATCATCATCAACCCGTTCTTCCTTATGCCATCTCATGTTAGTTGCTGTGTGCGTCGACATGTACAAGCGCTGCAACCTAGGCGTTAATGGAAGATAGCGCAACACTTTTTTTGGAATCTTCGTCCTTCTTTTTTTAGGTGTGATTTTATATCTCGGCTCATTACAAACAGGGCATTTATCCAACTCTTTGTTTTCCTTATAAAACAATATACAATTATTTACACATGCATGGATTTTTTCATACCCTAACCCCAAACCGTTCAGCACCTTCTGAGCACTTTTATGATCTTTAGGCAAACAATTGTATTTTGGAAGCATCCTACACACAATACCAATAAAGTAGTCATAACACCGGTTTGACATACGGAACTTCATCTTGCCTTGCATAAACTCCACAATCGCCGTAAGAACCGAATAGTCTTCACAACCCGGGTATAATTCTTGCTTGGCATTTTTCAATAACCTTTCATACTTATCGAATGCTTCCTTGTCCATGGTGGGAGGCACGTCATCCCCCACTTCCTCATTGTCATTGCTTGAGGCGTATGGATAACAGTCATTTACAATACCCATGACTTGGTCATTACCAGATAAATTTCCTTCACCAGTTTCCGCTCGTGACTGGTACGAAGACGAAGCATGATGTAATGGTTCCCCGTGATGATTCCATCTCGTATAGGTCTGCGTCATCCCATTTCTTACCAAATGATGGCGAACATTGTCAGGGGTCTCCCACATACGATTGTTACAATACCTACACGGACACTTGATATGAGAAGGCCCCCGGTTGTGTCTCGTTGCAAATTCAATAAAATTATCTACTCCTTCCAAATATTCAGCATCACATCTGTTCGGATTATGTATCCACTGTCTGTCCATTTTTCCTGTTACCACATTAAAAAGAGAGAGAGAGAGAGAGCATTAGAATAACTTCAACTATGTCTCGTCACCTTATGACTCCGGTAAAGGCCCTATCCCATTCAGAAGTGCACATTTGTGTGCTGTAGTTTACGGATCCACCAAGATTAGATTTCGACATGGGCAAATTTTGGCAGCATCTCCCTACAGTTCTCCAAGTGCACGACGTAGATATAAAATATCTACTATGCACTTGAAGAACGTAAGAAGATGTTACCAAAAACCCACAATCGAAACCTAATCCGTGAACCGCAAACTACGACACACAAATGTGCACTCCCAAACTGTCCAAAAATGGGACAATTCAAGAATCAATTGGATCGCAGTCACGCTTTCGCATCCATGCACGAATCCAATTAATTCTCAAACGGGAAACTAAGGTTTTGTTAAAAAAATAGATACGAAGTTAATTACTATTAACTTCGTACGTACAACACAAAATAAATTCGTACAAAGTTAATTACCATTAATTAACTTTGTACTTACAATACAACATAAAATTATTCAACACATACAAATCATTTGCATAGACAACCATATAAAATAAATTCGTATTTCAACAACATAAAATAATCAAGAAAATACCTTCAAATTGGTGCTCCTCCAAAACTCCTATGCAACAAACCTATACAAAATTAATTAATTTATGTTAATTACAATTCATAAATAATAATAAAATATTAAAAACTAAAAATTACCGTTAACGATTTCCGGTGGTGGTGGAGGAAAAGGAGGAGGAGGAGGAGGAGGAGGAGGAAGAGGATGAGGATAGTAAATGGTGGTGGTGGAGGAGGAGGAGGAGGAGCAAAATCCTAGCTTGGGGAGTGAGGTGGTGAGGGAGATGAGTGAGATAGGGAGAGAAAGAGAGAGATGAGTGACATAGGGAGAGAGATTTGGAAAACTGGTCTCGGGTAGAAAAAGAGAGGTTTGTAGATTTTTTCTGCAAAAACTGCCTCTCGGGTAGAAAAGGATTCTAATAGGTTTTGGGCGACGAAATTTTTCGTCGCCTAAATCAAAAAATTCGTCGCCTATAGTCCAAAGTTTGGGCCACAAAACCTTCGTCGCTCAAAGTGTTTAAGGCGCCAGTTTTCCATCTTTTGGGCGACGAAGAGGACTATTCATCGCCTAAACTTTATATGGGCGACGAAAAAAATTCGTCGCCTTAATGTCCTTTAGGCGACAACAAATTTGGTGGCCTAATGTTTGGTCGCCTAAACCAAATAAAGGCGACGATATGGTTTTTTCGTCGCCCAAAGTTCTTTTGGGCCACAAATTTCTCTTCGTCGCCCAAGCCATTTTTTCTACTAGTGAGTTTCTCCTAAAATATGCTTGTGAATAGGTTTATATTAAAATTTCTAAACTACTATTCTAATTTATAGTGAACGAAATCAAACTTTGGTCAAGGTGGCAATTACACAATTCAAATAATTAATTGACCCAATAATTAAACCCAGAATTTGTGACTTAAATAGTCAAGAATTTGGATTCCTCTAGCAGATATGGTTTTTCTCTTCAATACATTATGTTTGGAATTTAAACTATTTTCTTCTTCATAATATAATTTAAAATAATAGTAGAAAAAGATTGTATAACTAATCTTGCTTAAGTAGCCATGTTTCGGAACTAATTAATGAATTTAATTAATATTTGGCCAACGCATGTTTATTGAATTGACCAAAATACCCCTTAATAATTAGGAACTCTAAGAAAAAGACAATTCGGCTGTTGAAGGTTATAAAGGGCATGTAACAAAAACCCAGACAAGAAAAACCGGCAAAGCGCTGTCTTCGCCGTCGTTTACTGTGTGGCCAATTAATTTCAATTGACTTGTTAGCTAAAGAGAGACGAAGCCAGAGACGCTCATTGATCCATGCATGATTTACGATCACCACCGCCAATGGCCCCAATGCCCTATTTTTCTTCTTTTAATTTGTTGTGCTATGGCCGAACTGATTATGATTTCATTGATTTGCATGCATAATCCAAATAAGGTAAATTTATATTAGATACCAAGTTGGGTATAGTTTTTAAGAAAAAATACCATATTTAAGAAAAAATGCCAAGTCTAAATAAATATTTTATGATAAGCCACAAACTTTATTGTAAGTGATCCTATGACTAAATAAAAGATATAAGAGATTACCATATTGTCCTCAAGTTTATTTCTTTCAAAATTTTATAAGGCCTTTAGAGCTCGGGGTTAACTTTGAGGGTTTAGGGTTTTAAAAGGTCGGTCAAGATTTGGGGTTGATCATTTTGGGTTTAGGGTTTTAGAATGTCCTTGGGAGGAGCTTAGGGCTTAGGGTGTAGGTCTCGGGTCTTGGGCGAAGCCCAAAATCCGGGAACTAGACCCTACGCCCTAAGCGATTAACGTAATAAAAAAATTTTTCTTCTAAAAAAATTCGTACTCATGCTTGTTAGTTACAATTCATTGGGAAGGTTAATGGCTATGACTTTGTGATGGTAGAGTTGGACATTATTGTCATTTTACCTAGCAAATTAGTTTGACTTTTCAACTAGTACCTAAACTAAAAATATGGTATTTTTACTTAAAGTTATTTTGAATTTGGTATTTAAACTAAAAACTCCCAACTCTAAGAAAAAGACAAGAAGTAATTAGAATCCCCTACAATTTTCCCACCTTTGAAAAGACTTTTAAAAAAAAAAGCACAACAAAAGTATATTTATATATTATTTTATAGAACGATATATTTATACTAAGGAATAAGGACATAAATTAGCATTGAACTCGTTATTCAAAATATTCGAACCTAAAACTTCTTAGTTACAAGTGAATAATAATATCACTAAACTATAATATTAAACTCTAAGCATTTGTTTTTTTTTTTGACAAATGATAGTGGATTAAATAGTTAGTTGTTAAAGGAGAAGAAAAATCGGTGGGAATCGAACTCGCACCAGAGTGCATAAGTATGATTACTTTCCGCCACTGCTCCATAAGCATATTTGTTTTTCTTTAAAATTTTTAATACTACTGAAACCCATGAGCAAAGTTGCACGACCAAACCGATTCAACCAACCAAAAAAAAAAAGGACGTACAATACCAAGCTTGGTAATGCTCCAGATGAAACGTCTATATAAAAAGAATACCAACAATTAATCAGAGAGTTAAAGATGCAAAGAAACAAGTCTTTGATTTACTTATAACGGGAAGCCGCCATGAGATGGCAAAGTTACAAAGTAATTGTCGAATCCCTTCACAGACCATCTTCCTTTATTTGGGCTTTAACTTGATGCGATAAGGAATATGATTCACTTTACTTTACAAGTCTTTGATTTATTTGGGAATGAAGCCATGAGATGGCAAAGTTATATATGCGATGTGATACGATTCACTTTATATAGAAGAGACGCAATACCACAACCATCCTGCATTTCTTGTCTATCATTTCTTTTTTTCATCTGTCAACCGATTTCGAGGCTACAAAAATGGCTGACGGATCGCTTCCATGCTACCGGAGCGGCTGGCTTCAACCTGCTTATGAGTACGTGGACGGAGAGGTGAAACTTGTTTTGAACGCCAAGAAAGATTGAAGAATTTGTCGGCAATCTCAAAGTCAGTTTCAAGCCGTTCTCGAGATGCATGGGAGAAAGGCAAGTCAAGGAGGCCACGTGAGGATCCGGCTGACTGGGCCTCAAAGACATATCCTTCCGCATGGTGGACGTGACTGGACGAGTGGAACACTCGACATGCGAGACAACAGTTGAGAAGCAAGAACGAGAAGGTGAAATGCCTTGTTCCTAACAAGAAGAAGAAGAAGGTAACTTTCCCTCGTTTCCCCTAGCCGCTTTTTTGTTTTCTAAAGCTAGACAACATAACTTTTCGTCATGACATTGCCAAGAAGATAAAAGATCCGAATAATAGGCTAGGTGATTGATGAGCAAAGAAAAAGGTATAAGTTTAAACACATAGAAATACGCCCTCAACAAGTACCCAACGACTAAGACTTCGCCTTATGTCACATGATGCAGGTATTTGGTCGCGAAAAGGAAAAAGACATTCGATAACAGTTGTTGAGTGGTGGTGGAGAAGATCGGCGGGGATTCCCTTATCATCCCTATTCTGTGTGGATGGAGGAATGGGAAAGACAACTCTAACCCAACTAGTTTATAATAATGACAATGTTAAAGCCTATTTCGAAAAGAGAGTGTGGTTTGTGTCTCAAGACCCTTTGATGAGATTAAGATTACAAAGCTATATGCGGTGATGATGCCCCAAGTTCAAATGAGTTGATTATGTCTTGGCAAAGGCATGTTAAGATCGATCGAGGCAAAAGGTTTCTCCTTGTCCTAGATGATGTGTGGAGCAACGACAGGAAAAGTGGGAGCGATTATGGGCGCCACTAATCCAAAGTGGTGCTCATGGCAAAGAGAATATTGCGACCACAAGAAAAGCATGAGGTTGTTGATATGGATGAGAGCAACAAGACATGATGAATTTGAAAGAGCTAAGTGAAGCATATTGTTTGGCAATCTTCAATCACATGGCGTTTGATGAGAGTGAAGTAGATGAATCTAAGAAGTTTCAGATATTAGTAAGAAAATTGTAGAGAAATGCAAGTGGTTTACTCCCCGCCGCAAAAGCTTTGTGCGCCTCATGCACAACAAGAGAACAAAGTGGGAATGGCTAGGTGTTTTGGATAGTAAGTTATGGATCGAGAAGAGGTGGAGCAAGAAGTTTTCCAACCACTTTACTAAGTTATTATGATTTGGCCTCAAGTTAAATGTAAATGTTGCCTTTGGTATTGTGCTAGCTTTCCTAAAGATTATGAGTCTGGAGAGAGTTAATTTGATTTAATCTTTGATTTGGCACAAGATTATCTTAATTCAAAAGGAATAAAGATAAGGGAGAAATTGGTGAAGCATATTTGATAATCTAGTAGCACGATCTTTCTTCCAAGATTTGGTGAAAGATGATGTCGCTGGTAAAATTAAGCGTTGCAAAATGCATGATATTGTTCATGACTTTGTGCAATCTCTCGACACCAAGAATGAATGTTGATCATCGATGCTAAGGGTTGGCAATGTAATCGAGGATTTGGGTGAAAAGGTTCGTCATTTAACTGTAATGTTGAAACCCGGTGAGCCACTCCCACCTTCTAATGCATATTACAATTGCAAAAATCTTCGTACCCTCTCAAGCTTTGATTCATTCTTTCGTGAGATAGACTCAAATTTTATTTTACAACTGAAATGTCTTAGAACATTAAATTTGAGTAGAACTGGCATAAGTGAAGTGCCAAAGGAGGTTGGTGAGTTGGTCCATTTGAGGCACCTTGATTTGTCATGGAATCTAGTTTTGAAGATATTGCCGGACAGTATCTGTGAGTTGTACAATTTGTATACCTTGAGCCTTTATTGGTGTTATTCACTTGAGAAACTACCTGATAAGATGGGAAAGTTGATTAGCCTAAAGCATCTGTATGTCAGAGCCTGTGAGAGTATGGGGTACTTGCCAAAAGGGATTGGGAGATTAAAAGAATTGAAAACAATTGATGAGTGTGTTGTGGTTTGTGGTGACGATGAGGACAGAGCAGCATTACAACCGGGAGATCTGAGTCTCTTGAACCTCCAGGGAAGTCTCACCGTAAGATTGAAGGGGAATGTGAAAGATGAGAGGGAGCTTGAGAAAGCACAGTTGTGGCACATGCAGCAACTCATTCATCTCGAAATTGATTTTATGAGTGTCCAATACAAGCAGACGATAAGCACTGTAGAAATACTGAATGTCTTACGACCGCACGAAAATCTGGAATCTTTAGACATCTCTTATCATTCGGGAACCACCTGCCCCAATTGGATGATGTCTTTGCACAACTTGAGAAGCATCTTTCTAGATGAATGGAGTGAATGCGAGTTTTTGCCTCCTCTTGGGAAATTGCCCTACCTTGAAGAACTGAAAATAATGGGTATGCGACGGGTGGAAAAGGTTGGTGGTGAGTTTCTGGGAATAGACAAAGACGAAACGTCACTGAAGTCATCATCATCCTCATTTTTCCCCAAGTTGAAACAACTCGACATTTCGAGTATGGAGGCGTTGGAAGAGTGGGAAGTAGGCGTGGAAGGGTGGAACAAAGAGGATTCTGAAATATCAATCATGCCATGCCTTTCCTCCTTAGTTATTGATACCTGTCCTCTCCTAAAAACACTGCCAGACTTCCTCTGCAAAACCCCACTGCAGGAGCTTACCATCCGCGGTTGTCCGACGCTTTCCGAGCGTTGTAAACAAGGCAGTGGAGAGGAGTGGCCCAAGATTTCTCACATCCCAAACATCAAAATCTCATGATATTCTGGTAATTGAGGTCTATCTTATTTAGATATTTATGTTATGTGTGTATCAATTGCGGCTATCATCGTATTCGTCTTGCTTATTATTCTTCTGCTACTTCTTGTATTCAGATGATCTTTAGAAAGGAGCAATGTCGATCAAAGAATTGATCTTGTTTGGAAAGGTATTTTTTATTTTTTTCCCCTGCGAATTGTCCAACAGAATTAAATTCTGAATTTCATGTCCATGATCGATCATTTGAGTGCCAAATCATTTGATTCGCACCAACAAATTTGACGTTCTGTGATCAAGTGACAGGAAATGATTCTGTGTCGTAGGAGCTTGCAAAACCAGACAATGCCGGAACCTCCCACTCAGAAGCAACCGCGGCGCATTGGCTTTGGCTGTTAAGTTAAGCAGCTGCTCCGAAAGCAGTACTAGTAGCGCAAGCGAGGATTCCAATTCGAACGTCGCCGCCCGGTTACACCTCTCCTCTCAACTGGGAAGTTATGCAGCTTGGAGATCATATTCATTGGCTACTACTGTAAATACTTTGGTGATTCCTTGTTAAGTGGTTTCGATTTGTAGTTTTTGCTCTTCTTTTAATAAATTCACTTCATATAGTTTTTCTTGTCTAATTTTTAATTGAAAGTGCAAGGGCAGAAATTTTTTAAAAATCTGATATTATTTGTACACGAGTTTAATGAGTAAAAATAATTGTTTGGCATAAAAAATCAATATAAAATAACAAAGGTAAGGGAATTCTTCAATTTCCTTGATCATCTTTCGGAGTGTACAAATAAGAATTACAGAAACATTGTGATACAACATGAACACGATTTCATTCAAGAGCACATGATTGTGATAAAAGAATTGGAGAGAAATGTAGTCTAATTACACAATAAGATGACCAGTCCCTAAACCTGCAATTGATTGGAGGGCAAAGAATTCATCAAGTCTGATGAACCCTAAAACCCTGAAAACTTAATTAACGAACTTGAGCAATGTAACAAGTCATCCTCTTAATATTTAGATGACTACTGCTCATTTTTTGAATTTAAAAGCCTATAAAAAGACATTTCCCTTTTGCATCCATCCGACACAAGCTTACACCGCAACCCTGGGAGATTAGCACACCATTTAATTTTGGGGCTGCACAAGAAACTGCACACAAGTATAACCAGACAGGAAAGATGGAAGTTCGATTTCTGAAGGATCGATTAGAGGAATCGCCTTATCAATATCTTCAGTAGAGAATGGAATGCTGCAATGCGAAAGTGAAGCAAATAGGGTTAAGCTTTTCGATTCTGTTTTTTATCATACAAGAAGCAATATCTTGTTACGCATGCAATTAGACAAGATAATTGGACGAGAAGCAGATTACCTCAGATCATCATCCAACAAGAACGAATTGGAGGTTAGATTCTGGTTGTCCTTGTTCAAAATCTCCCTCATTTGAGCAACCACCTGCAAGCAATAACGTTGAGAAAACAACGGGGCTCTAATCACATAGTTTATGGAACAACAAAGAAACTAAAAATGCAAACATGCCTCGTTGGACACACTCTGAGTGCCATATTTGTCATCCCAGTACATAGTACTTATTCGGTAGATTTGTCTCACAGTCAATGCCTGCACATGGATCACAATGCCAATGAATTAACTTCGGAGTTAAAAATACTTTTTGTGAAGCCAGTGACTGGAGAAAGAGAAAATCGAGGCAAATTAAACACGCAAGAGGATCATACCGGACAAAGATCCTGCCTAATTTCATCCAGAGACTTTTTCCTCTTCTGATGTATTACCTATACCGATAGTACAAAACAGAAAAGGTTCCTAACTTCTCATAGATTGTACATTTTAAAATATCAAAGAAAATAGCTTTTGCTAATTATACCAGAAAACCAACAGCTTGTCTGATATAATTTAGCTCATGCCAAGAGGTTCCTGCATACTGCATTGCACAAAGAGTCAGCCCAGCAAACATATAAAGTTCATTTAAACAGAAAACGCTTGCAGCATGGTAGTTATATACTTGCCTCCTCCCCGGTGTTGACAATCCATTTCTCCAGTTCAGCAAGACCTGATTTTACATATTCACCATTTGAAAATGTGCAACATTCGCGTCGCAGCAGTAGACTGCTCAGGTAAAGAAAAGGTAGAGTCAATACATAAACCATTACAAATGTCATTTTATTAGCAATGATAACCTGGAATGGCAATAAACTCTTGCCTGTTGAAAAGTGACATATTGATGAAAGAGAAGACCTGTGTAATTAGCTTGCGAATAAAAAAGGAAGGTACCTGAGTTAAGTAGAGTGTTTAGGTCAGAAAAGAACAAGAAAAAGTCAACAAAGGACATAACAGAGTACAATTGCAACTTCTTATACACACTCGAGCGTAATTAATTCTGAGTTTTCACCCGTCAAGGGGAACTAACTGCAGAATAAATATTAGGCTTCAATTTAGCAAACAATTACATGATCTCAGATATGAAGCTTTGACACCAACTAATGGAAATTGGTGATTTAGGTGACCATGGCCGGCAGTTTTTGCAATACATGATAGTATAAAAACAGAAAGCAATGTA
>JAEHOF010000204.1:0-32227 GCA_018257905.1 Gillenia trifoliata | reverse complement strand
GAAGTGCTTTTCATATCATCTTGTGATCCACTCCAGTCACTATCACAACACCCAATCAGAACTGCTCCCTTTCCTTTTTCATACTCCAAACCATAGTCTAAAGTCCCCTGAACATATCTTAGTACTCTCTTTGCAGTACCATAATGCTTGTTTGTAGAACAATGCATGAACCTTGCTAGCAGACTTGCAGCATACATCAAATCAAGTCTAGTTGATGTGAGATACAGCAAACTACCAACAATTTTTCTATATTGAGACTCATCTGCAGCACCGCTGTCATCCTCCTTTCTCAGCTTATCATTTGGAACCAGTGGAGTACTAACTGGTTTGCAATCCTGCAAACCAAATTTGATCAGAAGAGATGATGCATACTTCTTCTGATGTATGAAAATACTTGTCTCTGTCTGCATAACTCCCATGCCTAGAAAATGGTGCAGTAAACCAAGATCAGACATCTCATACTTATTCATCATGTCAATCTTAAATTCTTGAATCATGTCCTCATCACTTCCAGTGTAGATTATGTCATCTACATAAATAGATACAATTAAAATCCCTGCATCATTCTTGCACTTAGTGTATAAAGTTGCCTCACTTGAACTTTTCTGAAATCCACACTCATCAATAAAGAGCTTTGTTTAACTTATTGACCTTGTCTTCTTTTCCTTGCACAGTGAACCCTTCAAGTTGCTCAGCATACACTTCCTCTTGTAGCACTCCATTTAAGAAGGCTGACTTAACATCCAACTGAAACAGTTTCCAATTCTTCTGAGCAGCAAGAGCAATAAGTGTTCTAATTGTGTCAAGTCTAGCTACTGGTGCAAAGGTTTCATTATAATCAATGCCTGGTTTTTGTGCATACCCTTTTGCCACTAGTCTAGCCTTGTTCTTTTGAACTGATCCATCAAGATTCAACTTAGTCTTATACACCCATTTCACTCCGATCACTGGTTTATCTGAGGGTCTGTTCACAAGCTTCCAGGTATGATTTTTCTCAATCATATTCAACTCATCCTGCATTGCTTTGTTCCATGAATCATCATTTGCTGCTTCTGCATAACATTCTGGTTCTACAATGCACAGATTGCAGTGCTCATAGACCTCACTCACCTTCTTCCATCTGAGTGGAGTTGTATCATAACTCTCATAATCAATGTGACAAGTCTGTCCAACAGTAGTTCGATCCTGTGAACTGAAAACTTCCCCCTGAGGTTGTAGTGATACAAAGGATTCAGTAGCTAGCTGAAGATGCTGCCTTGGTGTAACAAGTTCAACTTCATTCTCAGTCACATCTTCAAATTCTGTGGAAATGAGTGGTACTCTAATTTCCTTGATTGTATTTGTCTTTCAGTCCCATTTGCATCTTCATTAAATAGAACATCTCTAGAGATTAGAATATGTTCAGTAATTGGATTATAAATCCTATACCCCTTTTCACATGTGCCATAACCAACAAAGACCCATTTTGTGCTTGTAGGCTGCAGTTTGTCTCAGATTACTTGGTACAAAAGAGTAGCATACCGAACCAAATACTCTTAGGTGCTTTACTCCTGGTTTTCGTCCACTAAAAACTTCAAATGGTGTGATATCATTCAAAGCCTTTGTGGGACACCTATTCAGCAAATACACTGCTGTATAGACTGCTTCACCCCAAAGATGATAAGGTAACCCTTTCTCATGTAACATGCACTTTGCCATATCCACAACGGTTCTATTTTTTCTTTCTGCCACTCCATTTTGCTGTGGAGTGTAAGCTACTGTCAACTGTCTTTCCATTCCCAGAGATTTACAAAATTCATTAAACTCATTTGACGTGAATTCTCCCCTTCTGTCCATTCTCATTTTCTTCAATGAGTAGCCACTTTGTAGTTCTACCATTGATTTAAACTTCTTGAACACATTGAACACTTCTGACTTGTTTCTCATGAAGTAAACCCAACACATCCAAGAATAGTCATCAATAAATGAGACAAAATACTTATTACCTCCTAATGTTTGCATCTTCATGGGACCACAGACATCTGAATGTACAAGCTCCAATGGTTCTTTAGCTCTCCATGCTTGATTTCTAGGAAATGCATCTCTGTGTTATTTTCCCATAGCACATCCTTCACACACTTCCTTTCTTTCCTATATCTCTGGCAGTCCCAACACCATGTCTTTTTCTTGCAAATGCTTTAGACTTTTGTAATTCAAATGACCAAATCGCCTATGCCAAATGAGAGAATCTTGTATCACACTTGTTCTCAGTGTAAACTGATTTCCAGAACTGAACTGTAGTGGAAAACATTGATTGCCCTTTTGCTTGATACTCACAACCAGATTCGTTAGAGATCTGTCATCAAACACATCCACTTTGTAGTTTCCAAACAACAAAAAATAACCATGCTCAGTCATTTGTTTAACACTTAACAGATTTTCTGCCAATCCTGGAACTAACATTACTTCTTTTATGTACTTCTTCCCTCTCATGGTGTCACTAACAAGTGTACCTTTTCCTACAACATCCACTAACACCCAAGTTCCTACTTGCAACTTAGCTTTGACATTTCTGTTAATATCCACAAGTAAATCCTCCCTTGAGGTCATATGATTGCTACAACCACTGTCTATATACCATACATTCTTGTTCTTCTGTACAGTGGTTGAGTGACTTGCATAAAACATGTTTCCTGTCTCTTCCAGTTGAGTAACATAATTCACTTGTTGCAAAGGTTTGTTGAGATTACAATCCTTTGCAATGTGACCAAATTTGGCACACTTGTGGCATTTCGGCTTCCCTTTGTTCCAACACTCTCCATAGTGCAATTTATCACAGAATTTGCAAGGTATCTTTGCTGCAGAAGTTCCCTACTGCTCTTGTTTCACTGGAACTGTGGCCTTGTTAGTCCACTACTTTCCTCTATTCTTGAAATTCTTCTGAAATTTAGGATTGCTAGACTGACCACCAAACCTATTATTTGGTTTAGGTGAGATGCTCATGCTAGCAAATGCCTTTTTAGCATTATTTTCAGTAGCATGTCTACTCAATCGTTGCTCATAACTCTTCAAAATAGCAATCACATCTTGTGCATCAACAGTATCTATCCAGATTCTTAGTGTTCTCAATAACAGAGACAATACCATCATAGGATTTAGGCACATTGATTAACAATTTATGCACAATTCTTTGATTTGTTAACTCTTCACCATGAGTCTTCATTTGATTAATTATATCAAACAATCTAACCAGATAAACTGATAGAGATTCATCTTCACCTATACGTGTATATTCAAAATCACGTCTGAGACCTTGTAATCTCACTGACCTTGCTTGTTTGTCTCCAACGAACTCTTGTTTCAGAATATCCCAAGCCGCCTTACCAGTCTCCTGATTTGCAATTCTAGGAAAGATCTAATCAGAGACAGCACCCTGAATAATACCCAGTGCCCTTACATCTTTGACAAAATTTTCTCGCAGCAATCTGGTCTCAGCAACAGTAAGATCCTCCTCTTTCTTTGCCGGAACATCGAAGCCTTTCTCAACTAGATTCCACAGCTCTTGAGATCGGAAAATGGTTCTCATCTTGATTTGCCAGAAATCAAAATTTTCACCGTTGAAAATCGGTGCTCTCAGCTCACTCCCACCAGATCCAGCCATGTTAGACTTAGATCTTACGAAAATCAGAACTCACAACTATGAGGAATCACTTCGATTCGCCTCACAACTCTCACAAAACTAAACACCCAGATTTTCTGATCAAACCAGGCTCTGAGGCCATGTTAGAGTTTGGTGATATCTGTGTGTGAATATTTGAATAAAATCTGATTGAAGAATTGAAAAGGAAACAAAATTTTATATACTGAGAATTTGGATTATATGGAGAAGAAGGAGAGACAGAGAGACAAATGAAACTCAGAGAATGTTACTCTGATATTCTTGTTCTATTCACCCGCTGAGCATATGAGCTCTATCTGATAATATATTACTGTTAGCAACTTCTGCCATACAATATCAACCTTACATTCTCATAGCCTATGAGCTTGAGACATGTGGCAAATCTCTTAGTCTTATAAAACACAATAACAGACCTTTAATATGAAACTTACACCTGGCAATATGAGCACAGGGACACTAAGAAATCAGTGAACACATTTACAATTTAACACTGACATCGCGTTTGCCTTCAATCACATATCCCAGTTTATGTCTAAGCCTACCCATACTCATCTTGTTGTTGCTAAGCGAATTCTCCGCTATGTCAAAGGCTCTCTGGATCTTGGTATTATATTTTGCCACTCTCCTGGTCCACTCCTCCTCCGTGGTTACTCTGATGTTGACTGGGCTGGATGTCCGAATACTAGACTTTCTACTTCTAGGTACTTGATTTTTCATGGGTCTACATTGATTTCTTGGAGCTCCACTAAACAGCCCGCGGTCTCTCGTTCTAGCGCCAAGTCGGAGTACAGAGCTTTGGCCCATGCGTGTGCGGAGTCCATTTGGCCGTCTTATCTTTTACACGAGCTTTGTCATTCCACACTGCCTCCCATATCCTTATTTTGTGACAAATTGAGCACTAGATACATGGCGGTAAATCTGGTATTTCATGCACGCACGAAGCATATTGAATTGGACTATCACTTTGTTAGGAAGCGCGTTAAACTTGGCACTCATAAAGTTTATTTTGTTCCTTTCGTTGATCAGCCAGATGATGTTCTCACCAAAGGCCTTTCGAAGCAACAGTTTCTTTTCTTGCGGTCCAAATTTGTCTTTCCAAGGCCACCAAGTTTGCAGGGGGATGTTAAAGTAGGAGATTCCGGTTAGGATTCTTCTACACACTGGGCTAGGTTTATTGTATTAGTCATGTGGGCTTAGGTTTCTTGTAAAGCCTCACATATATTACTTGTGTGCTAAGTCACGAATGTATATGTAAGTGTAAACCTATACATCAATAAATTATCCAATTTACCAATTCTACACTTTGCGAACATCTGCTGGGTGTTATAAAAAGAGTATGTTCTTTTTACCTCCTTTCTCTCTCTTATGTTCATTAATCTGTTGGAACTTGGAACTAATCAATTGCTGCAGGTGGCATGCTGTTGCTTAATGGACATGGGATGCACAAGACGAAACAAGTGGGATTGGTAGGATGGCATTTGGTGGTTGTTGTCCTGATTTTAATCTCCCAGGGGATAATTTCCCGCTAATTAAGTGGCCGACATTATTGTCTTGATGCCTTCTCATTCTTCAGTATGAGACGACACGATGGAGGATTCGTATATAAGTGCAAGGTGGGTTTGGCCGAGCAAGGAGGACAGAGGCCGGTGGGTTGCTGAGCCCGGGATTGACAACAAAGCTGCTGCTTTATTGACAGAATCCACAAGAACATTGACTGGGAATCCGATTGCCAAGTCTTACTGTAAACCCAGCTGGAAAGGCAAAAAATTATGCATGCCCTGCATTTTCTAGTGTACTGTACTGCATACTCAAACTTGTATTTAGTTTGGCAAGGAGTGGATTGCTCTAGTGGTTAGTGACTTCCTCTTCAATCCACTGCGTCTCATATTCAAAGCCCTCTAACCCTCCAAAATAGTAGGAGACACTTAAAATTAATATCAATTTGAACCAGAAACAAAGCATTTTTTGCAAGTTGTGTCACATATAATATATAAAATCTTCACCGTGGTAGCATTGAATCGAAACTCAAATCACAGCTAGTCAAACAACTAGAGCAATTTGTTTTAAAACTTTCTTCACTAATACTATTGGTTGTTTCTTGTCTACAATTATGAAATTATAAGTATGGTGAACTAATTAATAATCTAAGGTCTTCTGTTAAAGTAAGTGGAGATTGTACTAGTTTTTGTTCATTCCCTGTTGGTTCGGATAACTAAGTTTTCGTTCATCATTCGTTCATTAGGTCTCATATAGTCATTCGCTGTTGGTTTGGGATTGTACTAATTTAGCAGTAAAAGGGATTATTTCCCTTGTCTTCCAACTTTCTTTCGATCTCTGAATGGCTCCGCCTCCATTAACGTCCACATTCGCTGTTGGATGCACTACTATAGAGCTGTATGAAAATGTGATCTTTCTAAATCTGTAAAAGTTTCAATTTTAATTCTAAGATCCCTTGTGAGTACCTTTTAATGTCCTATGTGCGTTGAATAATTGATTGTTTAGGATTAGCCTTTCAAAGTTCCACATAGAATTTTATCATCTGAGCCTTCTTTACGTTTTGCAAAGTACATTCTAGAGAATAATTTCAGATCCTTATATAACTACACATCAAATACATCTACAAAGTGGGAAAAATGCACTTGCCATTAGAGGAATTTTTGTTTCATATAGCCCTATCCTTTAAGCAATAATAAAAGATATGTCGACAATTTCTAGGTAACAAGATGAATGAAAAAAGTGATTATATTTTAGGAAAATTAGCTGTTTTAGTAAAAAATAAAATATACATTAGGATTCTAGTCATTTTTTAGATATAGAATTACTGAAATACCCTTTGTATAATCAGGGTTCTTATCAACCGTATCTACATGAATGACAATCACAATTTTCTAATCCAATCAAAGGCTCTATGTGTTTGGGGTTCATAGCGCCATCATGATTCCATAGCCTTCGCAATCATGGAACGCAGTCCAACAAACGGATCCACTCTGTCCAAACCGTCCCCTTTATTCCCTAGAATCCATCCCCTTCTTCATTCCAAAACCACCAAAACAACACTCCCCTCTTCCAGCGGTCGCGACGAACCTCTGTGAAAGAGATTTGACTCTCTCTCTCTCTCCAAATCCATTGCATTTTCACACCTTCAATTCCTCCTCCTTTCACATTCTTCTTCCCCTTCCCAAATCTTTGATTTCTTGCATTAATTAGGTTTAGCGAATTTACCTTCAAATCTCATCTGAGTCGCCTTCAAAATCCCAAAATTCGAAAAAACCAGGTGGGTTTTGTTCTTCTGATTGTTTTTGTTTTGTTTTGTGTTTCTATATTTGGATTTATTGGAGAATCATGGATTTCTGATTTGTTTCTGCATGAATATCCCACATTTCTAAATTTGGTTTCTGCCAAAACTAAAAACTTGGAGCTGAAAATGTTATGGAACTCAAATGTTGGATTTGTCATTAATTTTCTCTGACTTTTTTCTAATTTCTAGTTTAAGATTTCGATTTATTGACCTTTCTGCTCAATTGGGTCCTCAAGAATTCTCGAGAAAATATTGGAAATTGTAAAGCTTTTGAGGGTTTGATTTCATGGGAAATTGCTGTGTAACCCTTGGCGCATCTGACCAGAACAAGCAGAAGATGAACAAGAAGCAGCCAAACCCATTTGCAAAAGATTTTGGTGGCATTAATGGAAAAGATGGTGATGGCAAGGGGTAGCACAAGCAATTATTCGATCTGCCATTGATTTCAAGAGGGACCCCTGGCATAGAGTTTCTGATAATGCAATTTGCAAAGGACCTTGTGAAGAAAATGCTAGATCCCGATCCAAAGAAGCGGCTGACAGCTCAGGAAGTGCTTGGTAATTCTAGTAATATGATGTCTTATATTTTTGTTGAAATACATAAATAAACAGCTGCATGGTACATCGGGATGATCGGCATGCACATCGGGATGGTTTGAATGATGTATTGGGTTGGCTGTATAACCCTCATCGGGTTCGCTCCTCTATCCACTGAACTACTGCGTGCTCTCTGCTGCGCTGACTTTTCTGTACATGAGTGTTCTGCTATTTGTACCAGTCATCTTCCCTTGATTAAAGGAAAATGATTGATTAGAGGTGTGTATTGGTATTAGTGTAATCTCCTTAATTTAAGGATTAGATTAAAGCGTAGGTTTACCCGATCACTAGAAGTCATTTTGGTAACTGGGCTGTTTCTTTCTTTTCTATGCGTAGGTTTACCCGGTCACTAGAAGTCATTCTGGTAACTGGATTGTTTCTTTCTTTTCTATATGTAAAGCATACTTGTGTAAATTGAAACCCAAGAAATACAAAACAATTCATTGTGAAGATTTCTTCATGGTATCAGAGCAGGTTCAATCTTAACCTGACTCTAAAAATTTTTTTTTTCCGCTGTAAAATTATTTCTTCAAAATAGCTGAGGAAGGATCTGTAAATTTGAGAGGGGAAAACTCAAATGCTCCCCCCTCACATGTTACCTACTCAGATACCTCAGAATTTGAGGTAAACACCAACCAACGACTGTGTTCAATTCTTTTGAACTAGTTTAATTATCTACCATGGTCTCAAGCTGTTTCATTGGCCCTTGGAGGTAAGGGAAAGCTCGGTTTCATAAATGGAGGCATGGAAGTTCCAGACGTCTCTTCGCCTTTGTACAGTGGATGGCTGTGCAAAGATCAACTGGTTATGTCTCTCCTACTTAACACCATGAATAAGCATATAGCTGAGATTTTCAGCTATTCTAATTCCTCTCAAGAATTATGGAAAAGCTTGAAGGAAATGTACGGAAACCAAAACAATTATGTGCGAGTGTTCCAGCTAAAGAAAGACACTGCTAGCCTCCAGCAAGAAGGTAAATCCTTTGTTCAACATCTCGGGAAGCTCAAAACCCTGTGGAATGAGCTGGATGTGTATCTTCCACATACCACTGATCCTGCAGTGCTACTCAAAAGAGCAGAGGAAGACAGAATCTACCAGTTGCTGGGAAGTTTGAGCCCAGACTACGAGGACTTGAGAAGCCACATTCTGATGAGCCAAGAATTACCTTCCTTCAACAATGTTTATGCTATAGTTCAGAGAGTGAAGCACGAAAGAAGGTAATGAGCATTGAACAAAGCCCGAGGATGACGGAGTCTCGTGCGTACGTGTCTCATGCCAAGTATACTGAAGCAAAGGTGTACAAGGGCAGATTCCCACACCTAAAGTGCAAACACTGCAATGTTGTTGGGCATACTGAAGATAAGTGTTCGGAACTCCATCTAGAGCTTAAACCCAAGTTCACCAAAGAAGGAAAAATCATACCGCGGTCCTCTCAACAAAGTCACTTCAGGGCTCAAGTTGCTGCTGTTCAACCTTCTTCCTCCACATCACATGGATCAGCTGAGTTCATGACCAATCCGCTTACACTCATCAACGAGTTTGCGAACTACTTACAGGAGAACGGACGTGGAGGTGCTTCTGGGTCAGCTAATGGTGAAGGAGACCAACATACAGCTATGTTGGGAAAATTTGCGGAATTCCTTTCTGGAAATCAGAGAATACCGAGTAAAGAGGCACCAGGTATTCTACAAGCTTTTTCTACTGCATTATTAACTAGTATTGAAAAAGATTGTTGGATAATTGATTCTGGTGCCACTGATCATATGACAAACAAAATAAAAAATTTAAAGGTTTTTAAATCTTTTTCAAAATCGTCACATGTGTCTGTTGCGAATGGAAAAACTGTTCTTGTTTTAGGCACTGGAGAAATTAACATTTTTTCAACCAAAACACCTTTCAGTGCCTTATATGTACCATCTTTTCCGTTCCAATTGTTGTATGTTGGGAAAATCACCAACAATTTAAATTGTCGTGCAATTTTTTCATCCAATGATGTAATATTTCAGGATATTCTCACCAAGAAGACGATTGGTGAAGGGGTCTTCATAAATGGACTTTATTATCTGTGCAGAAACCACACAAAAAATCAAGCCTTGCAAGCCAAGTTAAAGTCCATAGATGAAAACCAATTATGGCATAGGAGACTAGCTCACCCCTCGGAGTTTGTAATGTCAAAAATCTTTCCAAATGTTTGTAAGTCCCTCATTGACTGTGAAACATGTAAATTGTCAAAATCCACCAGATTGCCATTCGGCAAATCCCAAACTTCGACATGTAAACTGTTTGAACTTATACACAGTGATGTGTGGGGTCCTACTATTGAATCAATGGAAGGTTTTAGATACTTTGTCTTATTTGTGGATAACTTTACCAGAATTAGTTTTGTTTATCTAATGAAGTCAAAAAATGAAGTCTTCAATATCTTCAAGGATTTTCACATTCACATTAAAACCCAATTTCAATCAAATGTCAAAAATTTTCGATCAGATAATGGCACTGAGTTCATGTCAAACAATATGTTTCAATATCTAAGTGAACATGGCATCATCCATCAAACAAGCTGTGTAGGTACTACTCAACAGAATGGTGTTGCAGAAAGAAAAAACAAGGATCTCTTGGAAAAAACTCGATCCCTCATGATACATATGAGTATTCCAAAGAGGTTCTGGTCATCTGCTATCCTTACGGCAACTTACCTCATCAACAGGCTGCCAAGTTCAGTGTTAGGGTTCAAATCTCCCTATGAAGTGCTAAAATGCAGGAAAATTGACTTGACTCACCTCAAAGTATTTGGCTGTGTCTGTTACGTACACATTCAAGCCAAAAATCGAGATAAGCTTGATGCCAGAGCAACTAAATGCATATTCATTGGGTATTCCTCTACTCAAAAGGGATATAAATGCTTTGATCCAGTCACCAAGAAATGCATTGTTTCTAAGGATGTCCAATTTGAAGAAAACAATTCTTATTTTGAGCATGCTACAACTCAGAGGGAGGAAGTACTCAATTTGTTACCACTGCCTCAAACCTTTACCGATCCAGTGATACAAGAAGATTCTACAACTAATCTACAGGAGTTGAGAGAACCCCAAGATGAATCAATCACCTTGGAGCAATCTGACAACAGTACAGAGAATGAAGAGATCAATTCCAATCAAGAAGCCTAAGTGATCAGGAGAAACCCTCCCCGTACAAGAAAGCCTCCGACAAAATTACAAGATTATGTGACTTATGCTTCGCGGTATCCAGTCACATGTAATTTTAGTGCAATGTCTCCTTCCCATGTTGCCTTTGTAAGTGCACTAAACGAGCATTGTGAACCAACGACCTACCAGGAAGCAGCTTTTCTTCCTCCGTGGAAACAAGCAATGGGAGAAGAGCTCAAGGCTTTGGAAGATAACTGCACGTGGAGTCTTGTTCCACTTCCTCAAGGAAAGAAGGCTGTTGGAAGTCGATGGATATACAAAATCAAGTTCAAAGTTGATGGCTCTATAGAAAGGTACAAGGCTCGTCTTGTGGCTCGCGGCTTCACTCAGACTTATGGGGTCGACTATAAAGAAACAAATGCTCTTGTTGCCAAGATGAACACCGTGAGGGTTCTTCTCTCTGTGGGGATAAATAGTGGATGGTCTCTCTACCAAATGGATGTAAAAAATGCATTCCTTCGTGGAGAACTTCAAGAAGAAGTCTACATGCAACTTCCTCCAAGCTATGGTCCTCTAAAGGATAACTTGGTGTAAACTGCACAAGGCAATATATGGGTTGAAGCAATCACCTCGAGCTTGGTATGCCAAGCTTAGCTCTGTGCTGACCAAGATCGGTTTCACACACAGTAATGTTGATTCTTCCTTGTTTGTCCGCACAAATGGGAAAGGAAAACTTGTGGTTCTTATATATGATATAAAGGGCAATGATTATTGTTTAAAGTAGTCTCATATAAATGTTATATGCTTAAACAATAAGTCCAAGGAATATGTGCTTATGAGAATGTAATCTAAACAAAAAAGAGTTGGGTTCATGAGACCATTCTCATTCATTGACATATCCTAAACGTTCCCTGATCATAGGATTGTCAATTGGGCATTAGCAGTCCGTTAAGATCAGTACATGTTATATCTTCTCTCGGAAGTGGCTAGTCTCGAGTCATTGGTGTAAGTGACATCAAGATAAGCGTGCAGGTGCTCAATAGAATGAGTTCACTGAACGCGATCAACGATGAGTTTTCATGATCATGTCACATGAGAACTCATAGTTGGGATAATGCAAATTAGTCCCTTTGACCTGAGGCATCACAGTTGTCTTGTGGTGAGGTCCAGCAATCTTTGATTATGTCAAAAGGCACCCCATCCGAGGGTGTCACGGCATAGTTGGGTTAAGCTACTTGGCCATGGAGGCAAGTGAATGCGCAACAAGGGATCTCTAACCTTCAAACCGTTTGAGGGGAGAATACTCTAAGATATGATTAAGAATCTCTGGCCAGAGTACGAATAAGGTTTGGAAGTCGTTCCAAATCATTAATGTAATCCTTATAAGTAATGGAATCACGATGGATAGTAGACATGAATAAACTATCAAACCAAACAATGTGGCGAGGTATTGTATTAGAGAAAGACCGTGTGCATTGCAATCCTAACTGAATGAGTTTCTCCACCTCTTCTGATTAGCTTGGGTAGCCATGACATACCAACAGGTGTCACTCATGGTTTGTGGATGCCCACATAAGTGTATAATCACTTAGGGAAGAATTGAAAGTGTGTTTCAATTCGGAAATGATTTGAAAATTTCTAATCTCCACTGCCTCGCTAAAAGGAACCTAATGGATGGCACCGTGTAAGGTAGGGTTTGATGCAAAGAATGGAGATGAGTAAGAATAATTAAATGGTTTAATTATTTATGGCAGGATTAGTTAATATGTTAATTAATCAAACAGAATAAGTTCGTTAAAGACCTCGGGTTGTTTTGGGCTTCAAGGCCCAGCGGAGAAAACCTCGAGCATCAAGCCCATTGACTTAGGATATGACAACTTGGCTAATAATAGATTAGGGCCCAGCCAGCTCAAAGAACAATATGACCGGCTATAAGGGAATGTATAGCAAACTTGCTTTAATTGCAAGTTTGCCACAAATATGGAAAAACTAAAGGAAACTTTGTAGTATTTTCAACTTAAGGGTTTTCTTTTGTGAGAATGGTTGAGGCATGAAAATGCTCTCTTCTCTCAAAGAAGCTAGCTCCCTAGAGGAATTTAGCTAGCAATCTATTTCCTCTCTGAGACACTCATCTTCTCATCAAGACTCTCCTTGGTGAAGAAACTTAGAGGTTCCCTACTTTGGGAACTTGGAGAAACCAATTCTTTGATCATCCTTCGAAATTGTTCATGGAGCAAAGAAGCAAGGTGAAGACCCTCTCCATGGGTGATTAGCCTTTGCTTATGCAAGAGGAATCAACAAAGGTATTTGATTTCTCAACTCAAAATTTGTTTTGATTTGAGTCATGGTTCACCATATCTACTAGACTTTGAATTTTCTTGGGTAAAGTTTCGTTTTTAAGTGCATAGAAGCATGTTTCCGCCTTTAATTGTTAAATGCATGCTTAATGATGTTGCTTAATGAACCAATCCGCATTTTCCCTTCAAGTGGTATCAGAGCTAGGTCTGAATGGTGAATCTTTTGTATTTTAATGTTTACATAGTTTATGATTTAAATTTTGTAATTTATTTACAAGATTTATTATTTGCTTGTTTGAATGTAAATTTTGTTGGAAAATTTGCCATCTCAAATATTGTAGATGTAGTTCATATGAGCATGAATTTTGGAACTAAAATTTGGTGCCATAATTTTGGGAAATTCGGCCAAATCAAGGTTGGATTTTGGGTTCTTGTTTGAATTGTTAAAATGGTTTTAATGTGACAATTGGAGCCCTAAGTGCCTATTATGGTAATATGTTATTTCCCCAAAGTTTGACTTATTTTGGAAGTGTTTTGGATGAAAATGTTCTTGGAGTTCTTATGGATGTTCATGGATGTTCTTCATTGTTCTTGAAATGTTCTTGGCAAAGACAAAAAGTTTTGTGGTTTGATTCAAATTGTTTGTTGTTTCAAAAAGTTTTGGTTTTGTTATTTGATTGTTGTTGGCTGATTTTATTGTGATTGAAAAAGAATTTTCAACCCTTACCAATCACTTACAAGCCATGCCAATCAAACCTTCAAACCATTCCAGCACACTATTCACACCATACCTTGTCTTCCACCCATTTTCCCTTCTATTTTCTCTCCACAACCGGCCATCCCTTCATGGGATATTTTGGGACTTTATGCAATTACATAAAGTTTTGATACTTTTGTGTATTTGCACTTTGACCAGTTTGGATTTTTTACGTAAAGGCCCAAAATCACTAAAGGGCAAATTGTTTTGTTCCTTTAATGAAGATTTTGTAAATGTTGAAATTTTGGGTTCTAGTTGTAATAACATGAAGTGTGGACTTTTATGTTTTTACAAAGTGACCCCAAAAGTTTATGTTTTGCAATATAGCCCAATAGTTGAGGTTATTGCATTTTGGCCCAAATTGGTTGAGAACAAAATTGTTTTGTCTCTTTAAATGAGTGGATTTTCATTTCATTTAGCTCCATTTAAATCAATTCTATGGATACAAAAAACCAAATGAAAATGTTTGCATTCTTGTTTAATTAGTTAAAGTGTTAATTAATTAAAGGAGTGATTATGAACCTAAGCCTACGATGGGTGAGCTATGAGAAAGGCCGTTTCAAAATTGTTTGAACCATGGGAATGTGTAGATTAGATTTTGGTTGTAATTGATTTGATCAAATGTTGTAAGAGCATAAGCTCTTCTTTGAATTAATTGTACTCCTTTCTTGCTTTGTACAGTATGCATGAAATTGGAGTAGTTGAGGTCAACGCCCAATAAGACAACACACGTTAATGTGATTAAACGTATAACTAAAATCACCGTCCCTAGTCCGTGATCAACACTAGGCTCGTGTTGGATCAAATCAAATTCCATAGTCATCCTAAGGCCCTAAGGCAACTATATAGTCCTTAAACGAATGCAAACCTTATGTTAGTAGTACTATATACTCTTGCTTTAAAAACCGTTTTACAAGCTTAGTGGGAGTATCATATACTACTAAATCAATCAAATGGACCGATGGTGCAATAGGACCAAGTGTTTTTAATTTGATTAAAATGATAATTATATGTGATGAGACCTAAAAACCCTCAACTAAAATATTAAGTTATTAAGCGTGGGAGTGCTTTGAACACTCCTTTTTACATTAAGGCACTACCATGGTGGACTCCGGCGTTTGTGACTCATACACCGGCTTCACCCTATCATGGGAGTTCAAAGTATGTGCTTGCCTAAAGGAGGAGTCCATTTAAACATACATGATGTTGTAAGGTAGGGCAACTCGCACATGGCCAAAGATCATATCATTGTGAGGCTATTCTTGAAACCCCTACACGAACTAGCATGGTGGGAATGAGCAACTAAGTGCAATAGTGCCAATATCATTGTGGGGGCAATCATTCTCTAGAGGCCAAATAAGATGGAATTACTTACATTAGATGTAAATGAGTAAGTGTACTCTCTCATTATTATTGTTGCTAATGAATCATATCATTGTCACGGTGGGCTTGGTAATAGTGAGCCTTCCCATACCCTACTAAGAGTTTCCTCCAAAACTCTCGAATTCAGATAGAGAGGATATGGAATTTGCTAAAATAGTGGGTGATGCTATTTGATTCAAAGACCCGGATCAAATGGCTTAAAATCAATCCAATTTATATTCGTTATGTATTTATTGCGATATATTTGCAAATGCTATCCATGACTTGACAAACAAAAGCCGAAGGTCTTAGTTTCGGACTTGGTATCACAATCCCATAGATTGTCTTGAATGGATTGCATATGTACCTAAGTAGTCTCATTCTCACAATCTTCCTTTTTGATAACGTATCATTGGAAGAACTTGTTAGATAGTTGGAAATTATGTTTGGAACATAATGGTTGTTTGACAAAAATAGTTATATAGATGGATAACTTATAATGATTTTGAATCATTAAATATTGGGTAAACCGATTAAGGAGACGGAAATAAGGCAAAAGGGACTTCACCCCTTGAGTCCCTATCCAAATGGTTCACTAAGTTTATTGTAAACTATGTAGTGAACAATAACTACCTCTCTCCAAAATCGTTTGATGTATAACACAATTGAAATAAGTTTCAAGAGATAGTGGGAGTTTAAGGACCATGACTATTGTAGTCAATGGAGAAGTCAAATGAAGAAAGGCAAATTAACTCCAAGGGAACAAACTTTCTTTATGAAAGGATGGACATTGGAAGGAGTATTACAAGTAATGACTGCAAGTGTCAAGAACACATCTTTCGAAGGTGTTGTAAATGTCCTTGAATAATTCAAGACAGTTAGTTCTTCTACTTGAATACTTGATTCTGTATTTGTGACTATGTTTTACAATCGTTGTAAAAGTGTGGCAAATAAAGTAGAAGATTAATGAGAGAAGAAAGTACTTCACATTGGAACGTGAATCAAATATAGATCTCTACGAAAGCGAATAGTACTTACTTCCTCATATGAACTACCAAAGTAATTGGATTATTGTAATCTAATAGATTGTCTCTATAGTAGAGATAATGTGGTAGTGTTAACTGTTTAGAATAACGATGCTTAAAACCCAAAAGGTTACAAGGTAGTGACCCCAATCCCAACTTCGTTGTGACACCTCTAAAACATGAATTACGAGTTGGTCATAGATGGATGCTATGGATCGTTAGATCCGGATCCAATGCCTTCTTGTTAAAATTGTATAGAGCGAAATGTTCGAATCTTATTCTTTTGAAAAGAATAAAGAATCACAAAGTTGTTGAGGTTAATTCACTTAGATGTTAGTGGTTTGACCACAACATAATACCTACTCATGTCACATGACATTCACCGAAGATCGCTCTCGGATTGGACTATCGTGTATTTGAATAAACACAAGTCCAGTACTTTGTAAAAAGGTTTCAAAAGAATTCAAAGAATGTAAGTTGATAGTAAGATAATAAAGTATTTACCTCCTTAAATTTGATCAGGAAATATAACACTTTGAAGAGTTTTCTTGAAAGATATCAAGGAAATTAAGCATCATGAATAGTAGTTTTCTCCATTGGGAAGAGCGAACTCGAATAAGATTTGGTTCGTTGGATATTATCAAAACCCCATATATATAAGATATATATATACTTCATAAGACAATACGATTTAGCAATTAGAATATCTTCCAAAAGTTTTCATGACTTCATAAGATGTAGATTGGAAGAAGACAAGTTCTGCTATCTGTACCAGTCATCTTCCCTTGATTAAAGGAAGATGATTGATTAGAGGTGTGTATTGGTATTAGTGTAATCTCCTTAATTTAAGGATTAGATTAAAGCGTAGGTTTACCCGGTCACTAGAAGTCATTCTGGTAACTAGGTTGTTTCTTTCTTTTCTATATGTAAAGCATACTTGTGTAAATTGAAACCCAAGAAATACAAAACAATTCATTGTGAAGATTTTTTCATGGTATCAGAGCAGGTTCAATTTTAACCCGACTCTAAAAAAAAATTTTTTCCGCTGTAAAATTATTTCTTCAAAATAGCTGAGGAAGGATTTGTAAATTTGAGAGGGGAAAACTCAAATGCTCCCCCCTCAAATGTTACCTACTCAGATACCTCAGAATTTGAGGTAAACACCAACCAACGACTGTGTTCAATTCTTTTGAACTAGTTTAATTATCTACCATGGTCTCGAGCTGTTTCATTGGCCCTTGGAGGTAAGGGAAAGCTCGGTTTCATAAATGGAGGCATGGAAGTTCCAGACGTCTCTTCGCCTTTGTACAGTGGATGACTGTGCAAAGATCAACTGATTATGTCTCTCCTACTTAACACCATGAAGAAGCATATAGTTGAGATTTTCAGCTATTCTAATTCCTCTCAAGAATTATGGAAAAGCTTGAAGGAAATGTACGGAAACCAAAACCATTATGCGCGAGTGTTCCAGCTAAAGAAAGACACTGCCAGCCTCCAGCAAGAAGGTAAATCCTTTGTTCAACATCTCGGAAAGCTCAAAACCCTGTGGAATGAGCTGGATGTGTATCTTCCACATACCACTGATCCTGCAGTGCTACTCAAAAGAGCAGAGGAAGACAGAATATACCAGTTGCTGGGAAGTTTGAGCCCAGACTACGAGGACTTGAGAAGCCACATTCTGGTGAGCCAAGAATTACCTTCCTTCAACAATGTTTGTGTTATAGTTCAGAGAGAAGAAGCACGAAGGAAGGTAATGAGCATTGAACAAAGCCCGAGGATGACGGAGTCTCGTGCGTACGTGTCTCATGCCAAGCATACTGAAGCAAAGGTGTACAGGGGCATATTCCCACACCTAAAGTGCAAACACTGCAATGATGTTGGGCATACTGAAGATAAGTGTTGGGAACTCCATCTAGAGCTTAAACCCAAGTTCACCAAAGAAGGAAAAATCATACCGCGGTCCTCTCAACAAAGTCACTTCAGGGCTCAAGTTGCTGCTGTTCAACCTTTTTCCTCCACATCCCATGGATCAGATGAGTTCATGACCAATCCACTTACTCTCATCAACGAGTTTGCGAACTACTTACAGGAGAAGGGACGTGGAGGTGCTTCTGGGTCAGCTAATGGTGAAGGAGACCAACATACAGCTATGTTGGGAAAATTTGTGGAATTCCTTTCTGGAAATCAGAGAATACCGAGTAAAGAGGCACCAGGTATTCTACAAGCTTGTTCTACTGCATTATTAACTAGTATTGAAAAAGATTGTTGGATAATTGATTCTGGTGCCACTGATCATATGACAAACAAAATAAAAAATTTAAAGGTTTTTAAATCTTTTTCAAAACCGTCACATGTGTCTGTTGCGAATGGAAAAACTGTTCTTGTTTTAAGCACTGGAGAAACTAACATTTTTTCAACCAAAACACCTTCCAGTGCCTTATATGTACCATCTTTTCCGTTCCAATTATTGTCTGTTGGGAAAATCACCAACAATTTAAATTGTCATGCAATTTTTTCATCCAATGATGTAATATTTCAGGATATTCTCACCAAGAAGACGATTGGTGAAGGGGTCTTCATAAATGGACTTTATTATCTGTGCAGAAACCACACAAAAAATCAAGCCTTGCAAGCCAAGTTAAAGTCCATAGATGAAAACCAGTTATGGCATAGGAGACTAGCTCACCCCTCGGAGTTTGTAATGTCAAAAATCTTTCCAAATGTTTGTAAGCCCCTCACTGACTGTGAAACATGTAAATTGTCGAAATCCACCAGATTGCCATTCGGCAAATCCCAAATTTCGACATGTAAACCGTTTGAACTTATACACAATGATGTGTGGGGTCCTACTATTGAATCAATGGAAGGTTTTAGATACTTTGTCTTATTTGTGGATGACTTTACCAGAATTAGCTTTGTTTATCTAATGAAGTCAAAAAATGAAGTCTTCAATATCTTCAAGGATTTTCACATTCACATTAAAACCCAATTTCAATCAAATGTCAAAATTTTTCGATCAGATAATGGCACTGAGTTCATGTCAAACAATATGTTTCAATATCTAAATGAACATGGCATCATCCATCAAACAAGCTGTGTAGGTATTCCTCAACAGAATGGTGTTGCAGAAAGAAAAAACAGGGATCTCTTGGAAAAAACTCGATCCCTCATGATACATATGAGTATTCCAAAGAGGTTCTGGTCATCTGCTATCCTTACAGCAACTTACCTCATCAACAGGCTGCCAAGTTCAGTGTTAGGGTTCAAATCTCCCTATGAAGTGCTAAAAGACAGGAAAATTGACTTGACTCACCTCAAAGTATTTGGCTGTGTCTGTTACGTACACATTCAAGCCAAAAATCGAGATAAGCTTGATGCCAGAGCAACTAAATGCATATTCATTAGGTATTGCTCTACTCAAAAGGGATATAAATGCTTTGATCTAGTCACCAAGAAATGCATTGTTTCTAAGGATGTCCAATTTGAAGAAAACAATTCTTATTTTGAGCATGCTACAACTCAGGGGGAGGAAGTACTCAATTTGTTACCACTGCCTCAAACCTTTACCAATCTAGTGATACAAGAAGATTCTACAACTAATCTACAGGAGTTGAGAAAACCCCAAGATGAATCAATCACCTTGGAGCAATCTGACAACAATACAGAGAATGAAGAGATCAATTCCAATCAAGAAGCCTAAGTGATCAGGAGAAACCCTCCCCGTGCAAGAAAGCCTTCGACAAAATTACAAGATTATGTGACTTATGCTTCGCGGTATCCAGTCACATGTAATTTTAGTGTAATGTCTCCTTCCCATGTTGCCTTTGTAAGTGCACTAAACGAGCATTGTGAACCAACGACCTACCAGGAAGCAGCTTTTCTTCCTCCGTGGAAACAAGCAATGGGAGAAGAGCTCAAGGCTTTGGAAGATAACTGCACGTGGAGTCTTGTTCCACTTCCTCAAGGAAAGAAGGCTGTTGGAAGCTGATGGATATACAAAATCAAGTTCAAAGTTGATGGCTCTATAGAAAGGTACAAGGCTCGTCTTGTGGCTCACGGCTTCACTCAGACTTATGGGGTCGACTATAAAGAAACATTTGCTCCTGTTGCCAAGATGAACACCGTGAGGGTTCTTCTCTCTGTGGCGATAAATAGATAAATAGTGGATGGTCTCTCTACCAAATGGATGTAAAAAATGCATTCCTTCATGGAGAACTTCAAGAAGAAGTCTACATGCAACTTCCTCCAAGCTATGGTCCTCTAAAGGATAACCTGGTGTGTAAACTGCACAAGGCAATATATGGGTTGAGGCAATATATGGGTTGAAGCAATCACCTCGAGCTTGGTATGCCAAGCTTAGCTCTGTGCTGACCAAGATCGGTTTCACACACAGTAATGCTGATTCTTCCCTGTTTGTCCGCACAAATGGGAAAGGAAAACTTGTGGTTCTTATATATGTTGATGATTTGATCATCACTGGAGATAGTGCTGCAGAAATTGCAGACCTAAAGCAGACACTACAGCAAACCTTTGCCATCAAGGATTTGAGGAGGTTGAAGTACTTTCTGGGAATAGAGATGGCAACTTCCTCCAAATGACTGTTTATCCATCAACGAAAGTATGTGATGGATCTACTCAAGGAAGAAAAAATGCTTCATTGCAAGCCTTCCACCACACCTGTTGACTGCAAACTGAAGCTCAACGTTGATGGAGAGGCCATACCGGATGTAAAGCACTATCAAAGACTGGTGGGACGACTCATTTATCTCACAATCACTCGACCAGATATTACCTATGTTGTTAGCATGGTCAGTCAGTTCATGCATGCACCTACTGTGCATCATATGCACATTGTCAAAAGAATCCTGCGTTATCTCAAAGGTTTCATCGGTTGAGGAATTCTCATGAAGAACAATCAGTCTACTAATATTTCCGGCTATACAGATGCAGATTGGGGCAGGGAATGAAGTCGATAGAAAATCTACAACTGGCTACTGTACATTTGTTGGTGGTAATCTCGTCACTTGGAAGAGCAAGAAACAACAAGTTGTTGCTCACTCAAGTGCAGAGGCGGAATATCGGGCAATGGCGGCCACGGCGTGCGAATTAATATGGCTTAAAGGTTTGCTCTCTGACCTAGGCTTTCCTAGTTCTGCACCCATGTTTCTTATGTGTGACAATCAGGCAGCTATTCACATTGCTGTTAATCCTGTGTTCCACAAGAAAACCAAGCATATTGAGGTGGATTGCCATTTCATTCGGAATCAAGTTCAATCTCAAGTTATCAGCACTGTTTTTACATGAAGTCATGATCAGCTTGCAGATCTTTTCACCAAACCACTGTCATCAGTTCATCTACATCGTCTTTTAAGCAAGCTTGGATCTACTAACTTACTAGATCCAGCTTGAGGGGGAGTGTTGAAATACATAAATAAACAGTTGCATGGTACATTGGGATGATCGACATGTACATCGGGATGGTTTGAATGATGTATCGGGTTGGCTCCTATGTCCACTGAACTACTGCGTGCTCTCTGCTGCGCTGACTTTTCTGTACATGAGTGTTCTGCTGTCTATACCAGTCATCTTCCCTTGATTAAAGGAAGATGATTGATTAGTGGCGTGTATTGGTATTAGTGTAATCTCTTTAATTTAAGGATTAGATTAAAGCGTAGGTTTACCCGGTCACTAGAAGTCATTCTGGTAACTGGGTTGTTTCTTTCTTTTCTATGCGTAGGTTTATCCGGTCACTAAAAGTCATTCTGATAACTGGGTTGTTTCTTTCTTTTCTATATGTAAAGCATACTTGTATAAATTGAAACCCAAGAAATACAAAACAATTCATTGTGAAGATTTCTTCAATTTTCCAAAGATTTATTGCCTTACACGAGATGTTAATCCCTATTCTTTTCGTGTAGATCATCCTTGGATACACAATGCCAAGAAGGCCCCAAATGTCCCACTCGGTGAGACTGTGAGAGCAAGGTTGAAACAATATTCCGTAATGAATAAGCTGAAGAAAAGAGCTCTAGGGATAATGTTTTGAATTTACTTATTGGCTTCCCATAGTTATTGAAGGCATTATTTATGTTGAGCAACTTGTATGTTGTGTTAAAGTTGGCCCTATATTCTATGTCTGAACTCCTGAATATTTCATACATAGGTCATAGCCGAGCATTTGTCAGTTGAGGAAGTAGCTGGCATAAAAGAGGCTTTTCAAATGATGGACACAGGCAGCAAGGGCAAGGTAACCATAGAAGAGCTACGAAGCGGGATACAACAGCTGGGGCAAAATATTCCTGATCCAGATCTTCAAATACTAATGGAAGCTGTAAGTATCAATGTGTGCTTCGCCAACTTGCCTTCTTACTTGTAACCCGGGGTTTGGATGATTAAATACCCAACTTTGCATCATGTTAAATCTTGAGAAGCAAACTAAAAACAAAAAACACTGAAATAGTGGAAAAGAAGAGAAAAAAACGTTTCACGAGAGAGAGCGAGGGGTTGGTTCAACATGTTAGTGCCTTTTGGGGTCTTTACGAAGTAACTAATTAATTGATTTCTGATTGCTACAGGCTGATGTTGACGGGGATGGAGTTCTGAACTATGGAGAGTTTGTTGCTGTTACGGTCCACCTTAAAAGGCTGGCGAATGACGAGCACCTACATAAAGCCTTTTCATTCTTCGATCAAAACCAAAGTGGTTACAAAGAAATTGAAGAATTGAGAAATGCTTTAACTGATGATGTTGACACAGGTGGTGAGGAAGTCATCCATGCAATTATGCACGACGTGGACACAGATAAGGTTAGAACTACAGTTTGAATCTTTTGATACAATTAACAGAAAGCTTACATGGTTAAAAGGCCCTACATTTAAACCTTCAAGCCTTCCCCTTATAATACTTTGCCAGGTATTAGTAGTTGCCTATTGGTTTTAGAAATGATATATAGGTTCGGTTTTTTTGGTCAAGAAAATTGTAGTTTTGAGTTGGTCTTTTATGCGGAAATTGCTTATCCTAAGAACAGACTAGTTAAATGCCTTCAGTTTCTACGATTACTTTTTAATTACTTTTGTTATGTGCATGTATCAATTTTTATAATCAAGTTATGTGTGAATGTATATGTATCATTCTTTTTAACAAGTAGTGTGTATGCATCAACGATAACATGAACCGCAACCTTTCTTGTATGGTCATCTTGCTGGATGGGCGCATCCGTTACAAGGAGTTAATTTGTTGCTATGATGAAGGCTGGTACAGATTGGAGAAAAGCATCCAGACAATATTCACGGGAAAGATTCAACAGCATGAGCCTGAAGTTGATGAGAGAAGGGTATTTACAGTTAGCCAATGAGGGTAGATGAACTTACATTCTTTTTTTTCTTTTTTTCGAAACAACATTATTTGAAATTAAATGATGTTTAAAAAGACGAAAATTCCTTTGTTGGCGGGCTTATGAATTCACTTCTTTTGTGCCAATTGATCTGGAATTAGTCATGTAACATGAGTTCTTATACATTAATTATATTTTTTTTGCAACTAATAGATTTTCCCGTCTATATGTTTAGTTTTCCTTAATAGTTCAAAATGATAGAGCTCTCGCCTTGTAATTGTATGGGCATCAATTTGTAGATTGTGTTGGAAAATAAGATTGAGTTTCTAATAAACTAATAGTTAGGGGTGGGCGCGGTGCGGTTCGGTGCGGTTTCGAGTGAAACCGCAACCGAAATATTTTGCGGTGCGGTTCGGTGCGGTTTTGAAGCCAAAACCGAAATGAAACCAAACCGTTCGGTTTGATGCGGTGCGGTTTCAAACGGTTTCGGTTTCGGTTTCAAACGGTTCCAAACTATAGTTATTTGAAGTAGGACTAACAGTTATAACCAAGAAAGTGCTTAATTATGTCGACACTAGCAAGTGACTCACCAACTCGGAAGTTGCATGTAAAATTGCATGTAAAAAAAATAATAAGTAGGACTAGCAACAGCACAAAAAATACCAACAGCACAAAAAAATAATAATCTACCCGCCTATTATTAGCTAGTTGTTAAGTGACATAACCACACCAAGTTTCATGAACAATGAACTGAGTCTCGACCATAAACCGTAAGTTGCACTTTATGCCCTTTCACCTAAACATCCAGAAGCAACAGATCCTTATGCCCCCTTTCACATAAACCAGAAGTAACAGCAAATACATCGCATAATAGCCTAATAGCAAATACATCAGATCCTTATGCCTAATAGCCTAATAGAAGTATTCTTCTGCATTTAGTACCTTTAGGCCCCTGAAAGTCGGGCTTAAGACCTGGCATTCTCGCCATTTGTCAAAACTAACATCCAGCAACATAACAGCAAAGGCACCAAACATTCAGCCGCATAACATTTAACATCAAATAATCCATTTCTAGCAATTAAATATAAGGCAAATAGAACAGCAAGGCAAAGAATGCATAATAATACCCCAAAGAAGAGTAAGGCACTAAGCCAGTACCCAGCAAAAACAGATTCATTCATACTTCAATAATCCAAATTCATTCATACTAATAATCCAAATTCATTCATACTTCAAAGACATATTTCATTAACAATCAAGGAAAGAAAATTGCAAGCTAAGGATTAAGTCCTAAGAAAATATCGTTTGTTTTCTCAAGAAAAAAAACAGATTTCATTAACATCAGTGGTCTGCCAAAGCTTAAAGACCTGCTTGTTTTTCTCTTAATCCTAACTCCCAAGACCTCGCCATTATAACATCAAAGTGGTCTGCCAAAGCTCAATGCCCTGCCAAAGCCTCGATCAAACTAAGTAACACCGCACTCACGTATTCCCAAGCACCCAATATATCACAACTAAATTAAATTCCTTGACTGATACATACATGATCCAATAATTAAACTTGAGTTTCAGACAAACATGAATTCATGCAGTATGAACATATTTATTATCTAGGGTCACATATTTCTATTTCTAATAATCAAATAAAGTAAGAATGATTCAAACCTTTGCCTTTCCTTTTTCCTTTTGAGGCCTTTTGAGCTTGTGAAGACCTTGCACCTTGTATCTACAGGGGAGGTTCTTGTGAATTAGAACCTTGAGATTGCTTTGGAGTTTCTTGTGGTTAGATCAAGAGTAAGAGAGGCAATGCTGGAAGCCTGTTTGGCCAATCCTACACAATACAAAAATAACAAATATAATTGATATAGTTGAAAAAAGAAAAACGAAGAAAAAAGTTCTTTTACTTGAAATGATATAGATATACTTACCCAATTCAATATTTTCATAGAACTCAATGGTCAATTGAAGGTGCATCATCCTCCAAAGTAATAATATTATCACTGAACTATCTTGTATGTATTATCAAGGTTCTCCTTGACTCACGAGAGCAAAGAACTCCTAGACTAATCGTGCTAAAAGCACTTTCCGATGCCATTTGTCGAAACTTGAATTGTAAGAATAATACTAAATTGCGGCCAATATAGGATACTTGTTACCATTCACCTTCCACCATAGAGAATGTTAAATACTTGGTGGACTTCCTCTTTTTGTAATTTGTACCAAGGGATCTAACAAATAAGAATCCACCTCATCTCCCACCACTTTCTCATCACTATCTTCAACAAATGCATCCATTCACCAATTAGATCATCATCCATCATATCCACATTAGATGAGGTAGAAGGAAGCACAGATTGTAAATTCTTCATTTCCTCTTCATATTTCCACCTTCAACTTTGGGAGCATATTCATCATAAAGGGCAAGCAATATCTTTTTTTATTTCTTCAGTTTTCAATTGTGCCTCAATCTCAGAAAGCTTTTCTAAAGAGTTGGGTACATGCCTCAACTTGAACCCTCGGATCCAAAACAAGTCCAATCACAATAAGAGGGTTCAATTCATGGTATGTGACACACCCCACCCCGGGATACTTCCCACGCGGGGATACCAGTGCAGCGTGCCGGCCGACACTCGTAAGTGACGAAGCCGCCATTAAAAATGCATGCATGACACTTATGTAATCCAAAATTAAATTGTATTAAAGTTGCAAAATCCAATGTCAATATGCATATGGTTCAGAGCGTACTAATGATGAAACAGCGAAAACAATAATGAAAAGAAAGTAAAAACCCTACTCCTAGAATCTCTATCCATAACAAGGGATGGATATTATTATAGAAACAGAAAGTAAAGATAAATCCCTACATGGTCGGGATGGGATGATCGTAGCTGCCACGCAAAAATCCTCGACTGCGCCGGATGACTATCACTATGTCCTGAAGGGGCTTAAAACAAAAGTGTGAGTGGACAAAATAAAAAGTTTTCGCAAACCTTTCTCTTTCAACATACTAACCCCCGCTTGAAATCCAAGATAGCCGTAGAAATATACTATCATAGTATAGTTCAAAAAGATACTTTTAAAAGTATACCGAAAATAAGTCCAAAGGTATAACATTCATAAATCACCATTTCATAATTCCAATAATATAATAAGGGAAAACCAACACAGGGTATATAAGGGCTGATCACCCATGTAACAAGTTGAAGAACAAATTCTCTCAATCACCGTATTAAGCTCAATACGTTATCCAATAATTTGTACTCCTAGTACCATTATTGCCACTGTTTCAAATGCACACACAGCCACACCAATCCCACGTAGGGGCCTTTTCCCATAAACAATAATAATCGTAAGACAAGCTTGTACTAAGGTATTTAATGACAATACCTACTCCCTGGAGTACAAAGGCGTGTGACCCAAACATGTGAGAATTGTCCTACGGCCGAGAACGGTACTACAACGTAGTGAAAGCATACCAAGTGTGTTTGAAAACATACATATATACTCATGTGTATAGATATAGGAGCCAAAATCCCTTTCATACTCCCAAATATCAAGTATTGCATAAACAAATCTTTCCCTCAAAACCATAATAAAAATATCATTTAATAATTATAAAGTGATATCAAGCATAACCCATTTCATATCATATAATCATACTTGATAAATAATCCCACCACCAATTAAATCCATTTCCCAAAATATATACTATAAATAGAACAAATATGGTTGCATAAATAATATCAATGGGTTATTAATATATTTATTAATAATATATATAAATAAACATGCCTCAAAGCCATTTAAAACCATATATATAAATCAAAATCATATTTAATTTTAAACATAAAATTCATTTAATAAAGCAAATGTCCACTCACAGGTGATCGGGAGAAATCTCCCTCGGTGTTGCCCTCCTCGGTGTGCGGAGTCGAAGAATTACCTATTTAATATTAGGGAACAAATTAGAACTTCCCCTAAAATAAATTAAAAATAGGCCTTAACTAAAAATCCCCAAAAATATTAATATTTTAGGAGAAAAACGGCTCGAATGATTCCTCGGCCTCGAAACCCTAGCGCCCGTCCACGCCGTGCGTCACAGTAATAAGCCGCCACGCCACGAAACGGTCGACGCGACCGCCACGCCGGAGGTGGCTTCACGCCAAGCCGCCACGCTGGCCGGCATCGCGAGTCGCTCACGCTACCACGCGCCTGGTGACGCTGCCGTGAGGGCTTCACGCTGCCGCCACGCTGGCCGCACGTGTCCCCACGCGCTGGCACATGTCATCTCCACGCTACGGCACGTGTCCCCCACGCGCCTCACGCGCCACGCGCCGCACGCCCGGCCCCACATCGCCAACGACGTCACGCTGCAGTTAATCTTAATATGTCGGACGCTGTCGAATATTCCGTTACCATTGACGGAATATTCCTCGCCGTTTTCTTCCTTGCGCCGTCGCCGAGCTGCCGCTGGGCGCCGCCGTCCTGTTCGGCCGGATTCGAAAAATAATACCACCGATTAAGTCCCAAAATTTCAAAAATCATAACTCCTTCTCGCTCCTTGGCCAAATTGAACGCCATATATCAAATTGAAGGTATTGAGGAGTAGAATATTTTCATACCAATTTGAGGCCGGGAAAGGGCCGGAGATGGCCTGAAATTGGCTGAGAAGCTTCGGGAAATTCCTAATTCCGTTCTCCTTCAAACTCGCACTAAATTCGACGCTCTTTATAATGATTTGAACCTTACTCAATCCAATAATAAAACCAATGGTGCAATGGTTTTGAGGCTTACCTATGTCGGGATTGTACAGAAAATCGATGAACAGTTTGCTCATTCCAATTCACGCCGGGTCAACGATCGTCTGAGTTTGAAGATTCTCGAATCGCAAACTCGGCCCGTGAATCTGACGAGACGATTGTGATGGTAGGCGATGTTGGGCAAAACGATTCGACAGTTTTGTGATTCGTCCAAGGGTTAGGTCGTGAACTTCTTTTGGTTTTAGAGAGAAAATAGAAAGAGAGGGAGAGAGAAAGTGACGTGCAGAAATGATGGGGTGGGTTGGCTGCTGTGCAGCCAGCCAAAAACCCTAATTCCCACACACGGAGTGGAAAATTACCAAAATGCCCCTAAACTTTAAAACTTCATAAAACGTTCGTTTCAACTCCGAATTGAGTTCCGCTTGCGTCCACGCGTTCGTATCGATGAGTACATCAAGAATATGTAAAGAAATAAATTTTTACAAGTCGTCCCGAAAAGTCAACAAAAGTCAACATTGACCCTAGGGGTATTTTGGTAATTTCACATAAATTTTGGGACGGGTTGTAACAGTATGAGTCAAAATATTTTTCATATGTTGTTCTCATGTCGGATGCCATTTCCTTCAATAATTGCTCCGACGTGAAACCCACTTGCATGTTGGATCGGGATTCCAAGTTATTGATGGCGGTCTCCACTTTTATGACATCGTGGAGGCCGGTATGAACTGTGGGATGTGTAGAAGCACTCACCCTCAAAGTCACATCATAGAACACCCGTAAAAACTTGACAAAAACCTCCGCCTTGGACCAATCTTCTTCCGTTGGTGGTCCAACCCTTTTCCTCCCCTTGGTTTGGCAAACAATAATCACACCATCTTCATCTTTTTCATCTTCAACTTCCTTAAAGTAAGCCAAGAAGGGACTTGCTTCATCCTCCGCCATTGTAGCAAAGGCCTTCTTAAATTTCAAGGCTACATCCAACATAACAAATGTAGAATTCCACCGAGTAGGGCAATCAAGGCAAACCGTTTCTTTGCATGTCAATTTCACCCTAATCACGGCTTGCCTAAAAAGCTCCAATCTTTGTGGAGAGCTCCTCACGAATCTCACACAATTTCTTATAGCTAATAGACCATTATTTAGCCTCTTCATCCCATGACTCACAATTATGTTGGTTATGTGAGCGATGCATCTCACATGTAAATACTTGCCACCTAGAATAGCTTGTGAATTTTCCCACCTATTCATTTTCGTCCTAAGTTGATCCAAAGCAACTTTATTTGCAGAAGCATTGTCTACTGTTATTGTCATAACTTTGTCTATCCCCCATTCCAACAAGCAACTTTCAATTAACTTTGCAATTGTGGTTCCATAGTGGTTAGGAATTTCACAAAAGTTTATGATCCTCTTGTGCATATTCCATTCATGATCAACAAAATGTGCAGTAAGAACCATATAATTGGTGTTTTGTGTGCTTGTCCAAGTGTCGGTAGTGAGACAAATTCTATGGGCACTTAAGGTTTTCTTCAAAGAAGCCTTTGATTCAAGACACATGTTGAGAAAAGTTCTCACAAGAGTTCTTCTAGAAGGCACTTTAAACAATGGAATACCAACAGCACAAAAAAGCCGAAACCCCATCTTATCAACGGTACTAAATGGCATCTCATCTAGGACTACCATCTTAACACATGCTTCTAACACACTCTCTTGTGAGAATCCAACAGCAACCAAATTGTTACCTTTACTTTTATCCCCAACCAAAACTTTTTGCTTTTTACTTCTATTCCCTTGGTAATATTTACAATATCTTTCAATGTGGTGTCTCATGCTTGTGGTGCCATTAACTCTCGGTTCAGCAGCATAGTCACCCACACTACTCTGTTTTGGGCAATAATTGCATTTAGCTCTCCTAAATTTTACTTCGGCCAAATATTTCTCCCCCTTTTCATTCACTTTCGACTGTTTTTTCGTCACATAATACGTTGTAAAATGATCCCAAACCCAGCTACGTTTTCTTGAATCAGAGTTACTTACCTTTTCATCTTCGCCCTCAGATTCTTCACCGTCGTGTTCAAGGTCACCTTCAACGTCTATTTCATTTCCAGATTCAATTTCTATTGCCTCGTTATCCGGCTTCTCAGGGGAGTCCCCCGTAGAAGAGTGACCAATCCCACTATGCTTGCTGGATTCTTCATATCTTGACTGAAATAAAATTGTATATTACTGTCATTTCATCTGATGTACAAAACAAGTAAATGAGGTATGCAAGCAAGTAAATATTAATGGAGTATGCAAGCAAGTAAATGAGGGTTCTTGGATGATGAGATGGAGTTGCAGAAATGGACGATGAGGACCAGTAGTTTAATTAAAAGCATGCACACACATGGACAGAAATGTTTCACAAATGTTCTTGGATGATGTCTAACTGTCGAAATAGTAGTCAATATGGCCAATAAATTTGTGATAGCTGTCAGATTATGAATCTCATGACATGAAATGAAAGTGAAAAAAGCTCCTGAGATTGCAGAATAACAACTCCTTAATATTAAGATTTGCTGTGAGATCCCGTAATTTTAGAATTTATTGTAGTTATTGTTTTTAACTAGGATGAAATACCAAAGTGGACTGGACATATAATGCATGAACCTATGCATATTGACACTACATATCTTTTTGACTACTGGTCCGCAAAATGATGGGAAGGCACATATTAGTTTCTAACTTTCTATCACAAATGGAATGGTCAGTGTTCATTTCATCTGCTGTTAATTAATATTCTCATGAAATGGTCAGTCTTCATAAGAGTTGGGTGACAGTAAAAGAGTGTGAAGTTGGTGCAGGTTTATTCCTTGCAGCCATAGTCCCATATTTGAAGTCCAAATTGTTGAGATTCATGTTTGGATTTAGTTTTTAGATGAAATTAATTACAATGACTTACAGTCTTACACTTCAATTTGTGATTTTTGCGAAGAGGCATTTAAACAAACAGGTAGAGTGCATTGAAGTGATGAATGAATGAATGAATGAACTTCACTAATCAAATACCAGCACAACACAAATACCAGCACAGCATACATATACACAAATACCAGCACAGCACAGCATACATACACTAATCAAATCATATCAGACCTATTACTTATTCTGAAATTTTAGGGATGTTCATCAGATGAACTTCATATGTTCAAAATCATTGAATAGCATATGAATGAATGAAGGGGATATGGGGATGCAAGGTTCTTACCATATTAGCTCCTGGGGATCTGGGGTCCTGGCTCCTGGCTCCTGGCTCCTGGGGATGAACAGAACCTGAACTCGGTGTGTGATGAACAGAACCTGGGGATGAACAGAACCTGGGGATGAACAAACCGAAGTTTTTGTAGTCAATATTAATAATTGATTTGGAAGAGAGTTCAACTTCAGGGCAGTGAGGGCACTGATGTGTGTGATTGTGTGGAAGAGATGAAGAATGAAGATGAGTTTTTAAGAATAAGAGGATTAATTTTAAGAAATCAAATCAGACAGAAGTCACAGAACAGAACATGGTTTCAGTTGCAGCCTGCAAGTGGATGCCACGGTTTCGGTTTCTCGGTTTCGGTTTGGTTTCGGTGCGGTTTTGAAAACCCAAAACCGAAACCGAAACCGTTTTCTTCCTCGCGGTTCGGTTTCAAAACCGCAAAACCAAACCGTTCGGTGCGGTCCGATTCGATTCGTGTTTCGGTTTCGGTTTTCGGTTTCAAGTGCCCACCCCTACTAATAGTATCCACAGAATATTGATACATTATTGACAAAGTATTGATACGATATCAACATAATATTGATATATTATCAACAATATACGGACACAATATCAACAATATACGGACACAATATCAATAGTATATTCATACAATATCAACATGAATCGTTTAGGCCCAGTTTGGGGCTGCTGAAATTTTTTCATAAGCAGCTTATTAAAAAAGTTGCAGCTCAATTAGTGTTTGGTAAAAAAAAAAA
>JAEHOF010000318.1:0-16746 GCA_018257905.1 Gillenia trifoliata | reverse complement strand
AAGGAAGAAAAAGACCTGAGGGCCTTGCAGACAGCTCAAGTCTATAATGTCACAGCCCGTTCAAAGTTTTAAATTATTTTATTCCCGGAAGTGGGAAATGACGTTTTTACCCCTGGGTTGACTTTTCGGTTGACTTTTGTGTCGTAACTCGTACGACACATCCACTTGTATTTTCTTGACGTGCTCGTCGCTACGAACGCGTAGACGCGAGCCGTACGTCGTTCGGACTCCGAACGAATATTTTACGGGCTTTGGTTTTCGGCGTTTCCCGTATTTTAGTTTTGGGCTGTTTTGAATTATTGGGCTGGGACCCATTTGGCAGCAGGCCAATCACAAATCAATCCCACGATTTGTGGGATGTTGTCTGGGCTTGGTCCCATTCGTTGAACCCAGCCTCCCTCTCTTCTTCTTCTCTGCAGAAAACTAAAACCAGAACCCAGAAAAAATTGATCTAGCCACCCATGGTCTTCTGCCATCAAACTCGTGGCCTCCCTTCAATTCACTTTGGCGCCAGAAGTTCCCCATCATCTTCCTCATCGTTTCTGGGATTTCCTGGACCCAGAAAACCCACGAACTGCACAAGAACCAGAGCTGCCATTTTCTCCGGCGAGCTCCGTTTTGACTGAACCCAGCCATCCTGACCTCGATTCGACTCGAGGAGGACATATTTGAACTTCTGGGAGTCCTGGGATTCAAACCCAGGCTCTGCGTGTCGATCGCTGGCCGTGGATCGATGGTTTGGTGATCGGCCTTTTCCCAGCCGAGAGCTTCTCTCCAAATTCCGGCCAACCTCGACTGATTTTGAACCCCAAACTGGTAAAATTCAAATCTCCTTAACTCCAGCTTCATTTTGACACTTGAATCGTTGATTTTGGTTGAGAAATGAGTGAGTTACAAGCTTTAGAAGCTTCCCGGCCAATTTTCCAGTTTCCGGCGACGGCGACGGCGGCAGGCGCCGGCGCCGGCGACCGGAATCCTGGCAGGGATGACCGACGCTGACGTCATCGGACCGGGTTGGACCGGCCATGCTGACGTCAGCAGACCGGTTCAGACCGGATTTGCTGACGTCATCAGCTTGGACCGGCTTGAGCCGAGCCGTGTTGACCGGCTTGAGCCGAGCCGCGTTGACCGGCTAAACGGCTCGGTTGACCAGCTCGCGCGTGAGCCGCGCGTGGAGCTGCGCGTGGAGCCGTAGGCTCCGATCTTCAAGCCGCGCGTGAGGGCGCGTGGAGGGTCCAAATTGAGTTCTGTTTTCACGGGTCGACTCGTGACGACTTGTACTACCTCGGGGTAGTATGCATGTTCATTTTTGAGGTGTTTTGGACCTCCAAATTACAAAAGCAAGGGATAGGTGTAATTAATTCGTTAATTCGTTACCTTTTTGAGTTAATCATTGTACCGGTGATTTCTCATATAGGTGGGGCCTATCCAGAGGACTACCGGGGCTACCCAGGACGGGGTACTTCGACCCGGCTACGTACAGGTGAGTGAGTGGGTCTTTGTTTGATAAATGTATATATATACGTATGGTTTTCGACGCTTTCTTAAATTGTTAGCGTAGATGCATATTCATTACGTGTGTTGGAGGTAGAACACTCGTACTATATTGCCATGCATGTTTTATACTGTTGCTCATCAGTAGATGTATACACCCCAGGTATTAGTACTCAGTCTTGTGGCCAGGACTAGCCTTGACGTTAGGAGTAGTCACTATCAGTACCGCTACGCAGCTTTGGATCCATTGTAGGTACTAGCCTGTCTTAGGTTGCACTAGGCAACTCGGACTTGTGTGACTGCACTTTGTGCACCAGCGCTTAGCGCTAGACTCGCGTCATTGTAGTACTCAGCGTATTACTTGTATACCTAGCTTGTTCCTCGTGGTTTAGCCACTTGGGCATGTGTGTTTACATATGGGTGAGCAAATGTCAGTAAATTATTATCGGGGAGTACCCGAACGTTTTAAATGATTGTATTTTGAGGTTCATGCCTACGGGTATGACGTATTTTCTCAAATTATACTTGTTTTCAAACGAGGGGTTACTAGACTTTGAAAACAACGGTTTTATCAAACTTTGCTTTTTGACCCACTTACCGTTTTATGTTTTGCGCCCCTTCAGGTTAGTTGGCTGGGAGCCTTGCGACGTCGATGGCGCGGTGGTATGACGATGTAGGGATTTTTTTACGTTTGTATATCTTTGTATCCCTCACTCTACTCACGTTGTGTATTCTCTTATTTCTTCCGCCCGCACACTCCGTGCACTCTGACTTTATTGTTTTAATTCAATATTCTATCATTTATTCTAAATTTTCTTTTTGGCTTTCGTCACGCTAACGCGTGTCGGCCAGCACTTCCGACACCTGGCTCGTTCCGGGATCGGGATGTGTCAATTTATTAGTTACAATACATGCATGTAATGCAAACAAAACTCTAATAGTTAATAGTCATTACAACTTATAATATGTTAACACTTATAATATATGGCCACAAGCTCCAAGCCAACTAATCTTGGAGGGGCGTAAAACATAAAACTGAGTGGGTCAAAAGCAAAGTTTCTGATAAAACCGTTGTTTTCAAAAGTCTACTAACCCCTCGCTGAAAACAAGTATAGTTTGAGAAAATACGCCATACCCTCGTGCATGAACCTCAAAATACTATAAGAAAATACACGGTACTCCCCGATAATGATTTACCGACATGCTCACTCATATAAACACACAAGTCCAAGTGGCTAAACCACAAGGAATGCTAGGTATAAAAGTAATGTCGAGGTACTACAATGACGCGAAGCCCAACGCTAAGCGCCGGTGCACAAAGTGCAGTCACACAAGTCCGAGCTGCCTAGTGCAACCTAGAACAGGCTAAGTACCTACAATGGATCCAAAGTCACAGAGCTGTGATCGGTAGTGACTACTCCAAACGTCAAGGCTAGTCCTGGCCACAAGATCTGAGTACTAATACTGGGTGTTATACATCTACCGATGAGCAACAAGATAAAACATGTACGGCAATATAATACGAATGTGTTCTTACCTCCAACAAACGTATATGATATGAATTATGTTAACAATTTGAAGAAAGCATTGAAAAACCATACGCATATTGCTATTTATCAAAAACAAAGACCCACTACTCACCGTAGGTAGCTTAAACAGTAGGCCCCCATCCCGGTAGCCTGCAATCCTCCGATAAGTCTCACTTCATAAGGAGATATCATCAGAATAATGATTAAACCTATAAAGGTTATTAAATAACTAATTAATTAAAACCTATCCCTTGTTTGCTCAACCAGAGGTCCAAAACACCTCGAAAAATATCATACGCATCGGCCCTAGGTAGTACGCGCGCCACGAGTCGCCCGCGAAGACGGAATTGAAAAGGAGTCCCCACGCCCACGCCCCCACGCTGCTGCTCAATCGCGTGCCGCTGCCCACGCTGCGCTCCAACGCCACATGCGCCGCTTTCACGCTGCTCACGCCAGAGGCCCACGCAAGTGGCTCCACGCTGCCGCTCAAACCCAGCAGGTCAGCGCCGGGTTCCGAACCGTTTGCCGTGACGCCGCCAGCGTCGGGCCTGACCCGGTTTGCCGACGCTACCGCTTGTCATCCTTTACTGTATCCGTCGCCGGCTGTCGCTTGAGTCGAATCTGGAAATTTGGCCTGTTTCGGTAATTTTCAAAGCCATAACTTCTTCATTTCAAGGCCAAATTAATGCATTCAAGTACCAAAATGAAGCTAGAGTGAGGAGAATAATAATTTACCATTTTGGGGGCCAAAAACTAGCCAGAGGTGGCCTGAAATTGAGGGAGTATTACGGTGCAAAAACCGCCGACTTTGCTCGATTCTGGCCAAACACGATCATCCAGCAGAGTTGAGCAAGGTTCCTGCACTTCCAGAACACAAATGGTGATTTGTTTGAAGTGTTTTGGGTTCGATTTCACTGAGAAAAGGCTTCGGAAGAAAGTTTTGAGGTTCATTGAAAGTTTCTAGAAATTGGGTTCTTCGTTTCCTGGCTGTGTGGTCTGTGTTCGTGTATTTGGGGTCGACGAAGATGATGATGATGATGTCAAGAATCTCACTTGGCCAAAGAATGGCTCGGGCTGAGAGGAAAATGGGAGACTGGGGAGTTTGCATAGTAATTTGGGTGGTTTTGTTTGGTTTGTGTTTGGCAAGAGAAGAAGAAGAGAGGGAGAGCAGACGAGACAAAATTCCAGATTTTGTGATAAGGCCACATGGGATAACTGACATTTGGGGCCTAAGTCCCAACAAACTGACAGTCCCAAAAATTGCAATACGGGTAACGCCGGTAATCCAACGCTCGTAGGCCCGTTCGACTCAACGAAGTCCTTCTCAAGGCTCACGCCGTTTCTGCGAACGACCAGCACGACAAGGAAATAAAAGGAAGGGTCGTAATATTACGACGCAAAAGTCAACCAAATGGTCAAATCAAGGGCATTTTCGCCATTTCCCGCTTTCCGAATAAAATAATTTAATTTCCAAACGGGTCGAATAGACACTATTTAGAAATGGTGATACTATTTCGAGAAATGGTGATACTATTTCGAAATACGGTGACAATATTTGAAATACTTGATAACACTATTTCTATGAACAAAGGACACTATTTCGAGAAAAATAACACCATATCTAGATATGATGACACTATTTCGAGATATAATGACACTTTCTTAGAAATTGTAGCAATCAAGCTTCTAGAAATGGTGACACTTCGCTTCTTGAAATGATGGTGACACTATTTCTAGAAATGGTGATACTATTTCGAGAAAAGGTGACACTATTTCAAAACGTGACACTATTTCGAGAAAATCTGCAATACTATTTCTAGAAACAATGAAATTATTTCTAAAGAAAAATAATTTAAGAAATTGCAATTATTTTTTAAAAAAAATTAACAAACAATTAAGTGTTTTTCATGAATAAAATTTCACGAAAATCAACTTAAGAAAGAGAAAGCGGGTTGGGAAGGGTGAAATGGGAGAGAAGCAAGAGAATCGGGTAAAGAGCATAGAGGAGAAGGAGATAGGTTATTAATATATTCTAATTTAAACTATAAATGATTCTTTATTGAATTTTTGTATAAATAATGTTATTATATCTTGAAAGAAAAATATAATAATACAAAAATAAATTGTTACTTTATTTAGTAAGTGCCAAATGTAATATAAATATTAAATAATTCCACCACTAATACAAATTGCCTTGCAGACTAGTGGTTAAAGGTTTAGATGCACAACTCACTTGGTCTCAAGTTCAAACTCAGCCGCTAGGTTCCATTTTTTTCTCAAGGGCCATGGTGGGCTCATGCATGGGCTGTACGCGTGCCCACACATGCATGGGCTTTGGTGGTTTGAGAATCTGGGCTTATTTTGTAACATCCCGTGAAAAAGATTGTTATAAAATAAATTTATGGGGAATATTTTCTACACGTGCGTGTTTATTTCGTACACGTGAGCCGCAAGTTTACCGCTTTGGTGGGTGCAAACACCCTTCTAAAACCCCACTTTTCCTTTTTGTTTTCTTCCTTTCTCCCTGTCATTTTTCCCCAATTTTTTGACTTTCTCTCTCTTCTTCACCGTAGGTGCACAAGGCACACCGACGAAAAACCGTCGAATGAGGTGAATGAAAATCACCACCTTCTTTGTCTCGACGTTGTGGACTAACGGTGCAAACCGTTCGTCCAAACTCTCAACCGCTTGACGGAAAACGAACCGAAGAACCGGACTTTCCACCATTTTTCGCCAATCGAGACAAGAGGTGAGGTTTCTAATTACCACCATTGTATTCCTCCTCGCTGAGTAGATGAATTTTTATAGGTCAAGTTTCCCAATTTGCTGAGCTTGACGTAGATCGACAAAGCTGGCAGTTGAACCGCAACTTTCGAGGCAATTACAGCTACTTCACTTGAGCTTGTACGACCAATCCAAAGGTACATCGTGATTCTACTCTTCTCCACTTATTTTGATATGTGAACGAAATTTTGCCTTGCAATGAAGAAGTTATGAAGCTTGAAAATTACCTTAAATTTTGGGCTGTACTTCAGATTCGCGACGCGACGGCGAATGAGTTTTGGTAGGATGACGCTACCGACAACATGACGTCATTAATCGGGTCACTGGCCTTGCCGACGCCAAAGAACTGCCTGATCAAGCAGCCACTGCCGCACGAAGCCGCGTGTTTGCCGCGGGCGTGAGACAGCTCCTCATGGAGCCGCGCTGTGAGCCGCATCTTGCCGCATTTGGAGGCCACGCATGGGGGCGCGTGGGGGGACTCTTTTTCGATTCCGTCGCGAGGCGATCAGACGACGCGCATACTCCTGGGTCGTACGCATGATATTTTTCGAGGTGTTTTGACCTCCCGTGTTGAGCAAACAAGGGATAGTGTAATTAATTAGTTAATTAGTAACCTTTGGTGAGTTTAATCATTATTACGCTGATATCTCATATAGGTGAGACTTATCCAGAGGATTACCTGAGGCCACCCAGACTGGGCTAAGACCCTACCTACAGTGAGTGAGTGTCTTGTTTTGATAAATGTATATGTACGTATGGTTTTTCAATGCTTTCTTCAAGCTGTTAGCATAATTCATCTCATATACGTTTGTTGGAGGTAGAATATTCGTATTATATTGCCATACATGTTTTATACTCGTTGCTCATCAAGAGATGCATAACACCCCGTATTAGTACTACCTTGTACAGACTACCTTGACGTCAGAGTAGTCACTACCGCACGCTTACGTTGTAGCCTTGATCCATTGTGGTACTCAGTCTGTTCTAAAGGCTGCACTAGCAACCTCGAATCCCAGTGACTGCACTTTCAGCACCAGCGCTGATGCTAGACTCGTCATTGCAGTACTCAGCCAGACACTTTTATACCTAGCCCTGCTCCTTGTGGTTTAGCCACTTGACTTCAGTGTTTACATATGGGTGAGCATGTCAATAAATCATTATCGGGAGTACCTGTGTATTTTTCTTATAGTATTTGAGGTTCATGCCTGAGGGTATGACGTATTTTCCTCAAACTATACTTGTTTTCCAAATGTAGGGATTAGTATTTTGAAAACAACGTTTTATCAAACTTTGCTTTTGACCCACTCAAATCGCTTTATGCGTTTTGCGCCCTCCAGAATTAGTTGGCTCGGAGCTTGTGACGTCGAGACGCGGTGGTAATGACAATGTAGGGTTCTCTACTCTTGTAATTATTTTGTACCATTGCCTCCGCCCCGCAACTTATTATTTTATTATCCTTCCGCCCGCATACCTGGCGGCACTCAATTTTTATTTAATTCAATTTTCCTTATTTATTCTTCAATTTTTCTAAATGGCTTTCGTCACCTAACACGCGTCGGTTACGCTTCCGACACCTAGCGTGTGTCCGGATTGATGTGTCATGTTTGTTAAACTTTTGTCTTTTTAATTAAAATTCTAGCCTTTTTATTAAATAAAGTTATTAAGGTGCTTTTGATTAAAAAAGTTTAAAAGTCTTTTCATTAAAAAAACTCCCATATCAAGATATTTTTAGAGAACATCATAGTGTCAGTGATTATTGAATAGTGATTATTAAATAGCACTATATTAAAAATTTGATACGGTAGTCAACTCTATGCATAAACCTCTATAATGATAGTCCAATATTTTTAGAAAAACAAACCAACTTATTATTGAAACAAATATTCAAACAAACTGACCGGTATTGGACTCGAATTTTTGCTTGTTCCGAGCTCAGCTCGTGATAAGAACCAAGTCAAGCTTAGGTTGAGCTTAAAAATTAAACAAGCCAAACTTGAGCACAATGATATTCGGTTTGGCTCGGCTCGTTTATAGCCCTTAGTGCTAGCTACTCAATAGTGAGAGGTTCCTATGGATTAGCTATAAAAATAAAATAAAATATAAAAATCAATACATACATTTCAAACTATTAGTATACACATAAAGAAAAAATAGTCCATTACCCAATGGAAAATACTTAATTAATATACTAATGTTTACATGAAAAGTAAAATAACAATTTTGTAGAATCCAATTTGAGAATACTGCCTTGTTGAGAAAAGAAAGTCTGAAAAAGGTTTGTTTGTCTCACAATATTGTATTTTGTCAAAACAATATAGAGTTGAACCTAGCTGCAGTGTTCTTTTATGCTTAACACAATTTGGAGCCGAAGGCGCTGTCACACTGATTGTCCTTCTGGCACCTCTTCGGCTGTCCTTGAATAAGGCTGAACATCAACCTGCTAGACAATCCTTCAGAATAGCGCATGAAGCAGTCACATAACGTCCCGTCTCAAATTTTATTTTATTTTATTCCCGGAAGTGGGAAAATGACGTTTTACCCCTGGCCAATTTTCGTCAGACTTTTTCGTCAGAATCCTGCATTTACACATCCAATTGTGTTTCTTGACGCGGTTCGCTGATACGCACGCGTAGACGCGAAAGCCGCAGACGTCATTCGACTCCTGGAACGGGCGATTTTACGGGCGTTAGCTTCAACGCTTCCCATTTTAACAACTTTGGGCTGTTTTGCTTATGTGGGCTAGCCCATTTGGCAGCAGCCAATTACTGCAATCCCACGCTTTGTGGATGTGGTCTGACCTGCCATTTGCTGGCAGGTTTCATCCAAATTCATCCTTTATTTTATAATTAATTTTGTCACCTTCCTTTGTTCTTCTCTGCTACAAGCAGCAAAATCTCTCTCTTTTCTTCTCTGCAAACCGAAGCACTCACCAGCCATTTTAATGGGCTTAACCGGCAGCCATTCTTCTCCTTTCAGGTGCCCCCGCTGACTGCACAAACTAAACCTTCAATCACCAAACAAACCCAAATTTTTGTGCTTCCTCACCTGGAACTTTGCCGCACTCATGGGTGTCCAGAGATCGTAACAAACCCAAAAATTGAGAGAGAACTGGGGCACCCTCGAGATTTTTCCTGCCTTCTTCGAGCTCACCTGAGCCTCCTCCTCGTGCCTTCATCTCCTTCTTCCGTGGCACTGTGGCGTTCTTCCTCTTCACCGTCTCCTTGTTACCACGAACCTGAGTAGAAGCTGATGTTGCTGCAACATCAGCAATCTCTTACCTTAAACCTTCTCGGCCACTAGAAATTGGCCTTGCGTATTCACCTCCACGAACCGTGAGTCGCGTGAGTAAGTGGGGCTTGTTGCCGCGTGTTGTCAGAGAGTGGAGGTGTTGAGGACGTGTTTGGGCTGCTTGTTTGGGAAAGGGTAATCAGGCTGGCTGGTGTGTAAGGGATTTTGGGCCTTGGTTGTTTTAGCAAGTGTGGGCTGGTGAGTTTTTCAGTTTGGGCCTCGAGAAATAGTAGAAATGGACAGATTTCATTGAAGATTTGGGCCTGTGGTGTATTTAGCAATTGTAGTTTGGGCTGATTTGTTGAGTTGGGTCATCAAGCTTGGGGCACCAACTAAAGTGGCAAATTGTGACATTTAGTTGATTTTTGGATGCTTGATTTACGGAAATTCCGCTGGGTTGGAATCGTCTGAGTTTTGTACACATGCACCATGGCATTGGAGGACGATACTTGACTTTTCCTGCATTATCTCCAGGTGAGTGAGTGGGTCTTTTCTTTGATAAAGTATATATATATACGTATGGTTTTTTTAAACGCTTAAATTGTTAGCGTGAGATGCATATTCATTACGTATGTTGAGGTAGAACACTCGTGATTATATTGCCATGCATGTTTTCATACTGTTGCTCATCAAGATGTATACACCCCGTGTATTAGTATCGCCTTGTGGCCGTAACTAGCCTGACGCTTGGAGTAGTCACTATCGCACTGCTACGCACTTTGGATCCATTGTAGGTACTATCTGTCTTAGGTTGCACTAGGCAACTCGATTTGTGTGACGCACTTTGTGCACCAAACATACGCTAGACTCGCGTCATATTGTAGTACTCAAATAGACATTTGTATACCTAGCTTGTTCCTTGTGGGATTGAGCCCCCTTGGGCATGTGTGTTTACATATGGGTGAGCAAATGTCGCAAAGTATTAAGGGGGAGTACCTGCATGTTTTCACGACAATATTTTGAGGTTCATGCCTACGGGTATGACGTATTTTCTCAAATTATACTTGTTTTCAAACGAGGGTTACTATACTTTTTGAAAACAACGGTTTTATCAAACTTTGCTTTTTGACCCACTCACCACAGTATGTTTTGCGCCCTCCAGTTAGTTGGCTGGGAGCCTGCGACGATGGCGCGGTGGTATGACGATGTAGGGATTTTTATACGTTTGCATATCTTTGTATTCCTCTTACTGTGTATTCTTTTATTTCTTCCGTCACACATTCCGCACTCAATTCTGATTAAATTCCATATTCGCTCATTATTCTTTATTTCATCCTTCAACTTTCTTTTTTGGTTTTCATTACGCTAACGTTATAAGGTCGGCCAAAGACTTCCGACACCTGGCCTTCGTCCGGGATCGGGTCGTGACAGGATTGGTATCAGAGCATGGCTGTAACCTAGGCTCTTTCTTTCCGACTGCACTCTTGTTCATGGGTATCGCATAACGTAACTCGTGGAATTCTTGTTCTTGATTCTTACTCTTGGAATCGAGAATTTTCCGAATCCTTTACACTTTTGGTGCATTGTTTTCCTTGGGTTAATTCTAAGTTCTTCTTAGTGTCATACCAATTGACGCCGTGTATTGGCGTAGTTTCTCAGTAGTTTTTCCGATTTCGACAATGGTTACCAGCTTTTGGTACGCAGATTTTTCAGATTTTGACTGCGCACTTGAGCTTGGTTGACGAGGAACTTGAGTGTTTCGCTTGACGCTTTCCTTGTTAACTTCGACGGAATCGCATCAATCGGAACCGTTCGCTTGTCGATCTTCGAAGTGTGGGGTTAGTTTGACACATCGGATGATTTTTCATCAAGTACTTCTTGGGACAACGCCAGGCGTTGATGTTGGCGGAACTGGTTGACTAATTTTCGTGGTTCGGCTGCTCCAGTGACTAAATTCGTGAGACTAGTTTCACAAATTCCTTCGCGACGCTAGTGTTTTACACTCTAACCAACGACTTTAACCTTCGGGTAACGTTTTTTTGGCGTTGCTTATTGGACGCATTTTCTACTTCTTAGAAGCGCTTTGACCATCGGGCCAGGCACGCCAATGGATGTTCAAATTGTTAGCAGTGAAGGCTTTGAGACGGATTTTCCTCTCTATTGTTTCAACCACTTTCCATTTTCATTTGGAAATGGAAAATTTTCACCGTGAAATTTCTTGTTTTTACTTTTCCGCACGTGACGATCGCAATGACTTTTCGATGATCGTGAAACTCGAACTCCGTTTGCCGACTTTTCTAACAATTCGTGAACTACTACTTTTTGGTAGTTTTGACAATGTCCATTCGTGGTGTTGTTCAACTCGCGGTGGGAGTCTTTACGACTGTTTTGTTTGTCGTGACCATTTTCTTCGAACGCAGAACTTTTTCGCATTTCCTCGAGCTTCCATATTTTCTTCCACTATGACTTCTGTCATTCAAATCGATCATTTTTCCACTTGTGCAAAAAAGGCTTGACTATTCGCTTTCGGGCGACGGTGGCGATTGCATATCCACGAAAGATAATTGACAATAACTTCGGTTTTGACTTACTTAAGGGCGATCCACTCACCGAAAGTACAGCTTTGACTTTTTATCAATCTTCAGATTAACGCCGACGAACTTCTTTTCACTGCGGACTGTCCACTTGGTTGATCATGACCATCTTTGTCTCTCTCCTGCTTCTCGCAAACCAAAATCTACTCTAGGCACCGAGGCTCTCTTCTGCTCTCTCTGAGCCTTCTTGGCTAAGTAGATCACTGATCTCACCACCGTCTTTGTTTCCATCTCAATTTAATGACTCAACCCCTTGAGACCCAGTTCGAAATTTTTCCACAGATTCGATTTCTCGAATCCTCGGCCATTTCTGGTGAAACCAACTCTTAAGTACCTTAATCTTTTTACCTTTGAACTCTTGGAAGCCCTGAAACCTTGCTTTGGCCATTTCTTGGTAGCGCTGGCCGAAACACCAAAACCCGGACCGCGGCTTTTCACCCAAGAGTTGGGTATTAAGCGCTTATTCTTCGTCTCCGAAGAATTTGCTCTTCAACGTGGAAGATCAGCTCTGAATCATCCAGTAGTGGGTCAACTTCATCTTTAACGGGTGAGGATTCAATAGTGGATTCCGCTTCGCTGCTATCGTGTAATTTCACCCATTTTCGCCCAGCTTCGTCATCGCTGGGCGACACTTGTCATTTTGGATGAGTGTAAGCAAGAAACTCAAGTGTATGCCATGGCCGTGGACGATTGGGACACAGAGCCAACCAGTGTCCGCAGACGCGTGGGCAAGAAAACCTACCTTTGGTCCGTTAGATCTAATAAGTTGACGAAACGCTTTTCATCGCACTACTTTGGAGACGCATACTGCCAAGGCAATGTCATTCCATACCCGGAACCTTCTCCTAATCTTGGTTGCTGCCACTCGCATCCTGGTGGTAACCGGGTCGCTCCAAAGGTGGAGCGCGAATTTGACTCTTGCCAGTTGTACTTCGACCGCCAGATATTGACCAACTATCTGATCTTGTTTCGAACGCAAACTTTCTTTGGGCTTATTACTTGAGATCCAAATGGATCCACGTAATACCTACTCAAACTATTTCTGCCTTGTTTATTTCAAACTACCCGACCACATTATTGTACTTCTAATGATTTGAAATCGCTATGCCGTGAGGCAAAGCTTGTCTTGTTCTTTGGGATTGTCGATAATTCGTTATCATCGCTTAATCAAGTTTACTTATTAACTTCATTCCTCTCGATGTCGACACGTGATCCTAGGGAATGGATTGTTACTTCACTCTTGTGCCGCGGGGATTGTCAGCGGAGGTTGACCACCTTCTTGCCACCTGGCATAACGAACGTGACGCTTATCAACAGTACTGAAATCACTGTAGGGTCGATTTTCAATACGAAAGGAACGAACTTTGAGTTCTAGTAGTTCTGGTTTTACCACACGGTGGGTGTTGGTGTTGGAATTTTCTTTGTGTTGACAAGGTACCTATGTCAACAAAAATCTCTTGGGATCTTTCCTAACGATCTACTCCGGGATTACCGATCGAAGTGGTTTTCACCATCGATCTTTCCAAGTATTGACCGATTCTCTTTTCTACTCTTATCTTTGACTCCACGTGAGTGGTGGGAGCTGGAAGATTTTCAATTCTGTGCACTTTGCTAAGGATTTCTTCCCGCCTTGCACTTCACCTTGTGAGCCTGTCTTGTTTGTCGTTTAAAGTTACGGCACTTTATATTCGCATCGATTATAGGCAATTGAATCGGGCAAATTCATTAAGACCGCTTATCCCCGCCAGAATCGATGATCTTTTCGGGACTGCACCTGGCGCGCACGCTTTTCTCCAAGATAGATCATGGGCTGATTATCGCCGTACCATAGATCAAGAACCACACATTTCGACCACTTTCTCGACTTGTTACTTAACCTTACGTAGTTTTCTTGTCATACCTTCGGACGACAATTGCCCTACTAACTTTCATGAACTTGATGACCTCGAGTATTTCTACCCGTATCTCGACAAGTTCGTGATAATCTTCTTGGTTGACTTTTGGCTTATTCCATTCCTGCAAAATGATTTCATGCAAAAGTACTTATGATGATTCGTTGAAGTTTAAGGAGTTTTCAACTTTTGCCTGGAATAACGTTAACTTTTTGTGTGGAACGACTTACCACGCAGCAAATCTTCCGACTACTCAAGTTTGGTCTTACTTCCTGTTCTTGTATTAGCACTTTCCCAACGACGGCGGTACCTTTGTGTTCTGCTGCTGATGCGTCATCGATGGTTGGTTCACAGTATAATACAAAAGATGATGGATAATCGCCATGCCTTCAGGCGACCGAAAAACCGTGAGGAGATGAATTATCATACCCATGATTCGGAAGCTTGCTGCCAGTATCTTGCTCCGAGATTCTGGCGATCTTTTTTTCTCTTTGCGAGAAGTGTTGATCGCTCACCCACTCACTACGCTTGAGGCGCTCTTCTTTTCTTTCTCCGAGACTCAATCACAAATGAGTTGATGAAGCCGATGGGTGACTACGATTGCACTATCGATTACTGCCACCTTCCCGATCGCAAACGTAGTAATTGTTGCCCTCTCTGGCCGAAAGTCCTTCGACGATCACTACTCTTCCAAATAGTCAGATCCCTCTTTTGACAAACTTCGAGGCAATCGGTGTCACCTTGAAGGAAGAAAAAGACCTGAGGGCCTTGCAGACAGCTCAAGTCTATAATGTCACAGCCCGTTCAAAGTTTTAAATTATTTTATTCCCGGAAGTGGGAAATGACGTTTTTACCCCTGGGTTGACTTTTCGGTTGACTTTTGTGTCGTAACTCGTACGACACATCCACTTGTATTTTCTTGACGTGCTCGTCGCTACGAACGCGTAGACGCGAGCCGTACGTCGTTCGGACTCCGAACGAATATTTTACGGGCTTTGGTTTTCGGCGTTTCCCGTATTTTAGTTTTGGGCTGTTTTGAATTATTGGGCTGGGACCCATTTGGCAGCAGGCCAATCACAAATCAATCCCACGATTTGTGGGATGTTGTCTGGGCTTGGTCCCATTCGTTGAACCCAGCCTCCCTCTCTTCTTCTTCTCTGCAGAAAACTAAAACCAGAACCCAGAAAAAATTGATCTAGCCACCCATGGTCTTCTGCCATCAAACTCGTGGCCTCCCTTCAATTCACTTTGGCGCCAGAAGTTCCCCATCATCTTCCTCATCGTTTCTGGGATTTCCTGGACCCAGAAAACCCACGAACTGCACAAGAACCAGAGCTGCCATTTTCTCCGGCGAGCTCCGTTTTGACTGAACCCAGCCATCCTGACCTCGATTCGACTCGAGGAGGACATATTTGAACTTCTGGGAGTCCTGGGATTCAAACCCAGGCTCTGCGTGTCGATCGCTGGCCGTGGATCGATGGTTTGGTGATCGGCCTTTTCCCAGCCGAGAGCTTCTCTCCAAATTCCGGCCAACCTCGACTGATTTTGAACCCCAAACTGGTAAAATTCAAATCTCCTTAACTCCAGCTTCATTTTGACACTTGAATCGTTGATTTTGGTTGAGAAATGAGTGAGTTACAAGCTTTAGAAGCTTCCCGGCCAATTTTCCAGTTTCCGGCGACGGCGACGGCGGCAGGCGCCGGCGCCGGCGACCGGAATCCTGGCAGGGATGACCGACGCTGACGTCATCGGACCGGGTTGGACCGGCCATGCTGACGTCAGCAGACCGGTTCAGACCGGATTTGCTGACGTCATCAGCTTGGACCGGCTTGAGCCGAGCCGTGTTGACCGGCTTGAGCCGAGCCGCGTTGACCGGCTAAACGGCTCGGTTGACCAGCTCGCGCGTGAGCCGCGCGTGGAGCTGCGCGTGGAGCCGTAGGCTCCGATCTTCAAGCCGCGCGTGAGGGCGCGTGGAGGGTCCAAATTGAGTTCTGTTTTCACGGGTCGACTCGTGACGACTTGTACTACCTCGGGGTAGTATGCATGTTCATTTTTGAGGTGTTTTGGACCTCCAAATTACAAAAGCAAGGGATAGGTGTAATTAATTCGTTAATTCGTTACCTTTTTGAGTTAATCATTGTACCGGTGATTTCTCATATAGGTGGGGCCTATCCAGAGGACTACCGGGGCTACCCAGGACGGGGTACTTCGACCCGGCTACGTACAGGTGAGTGAGTGGGTCTTTGTTTGATAAATGTATATATATACGTATGGTTTTCGACGCTTTCTTAAATTGTTAGCGTAGATGCATATTCATTACGTGTGTTGGAGGTAGAACACTCGTACTATATTGCCATGCATGTTTTATACTGTTGCTCATCAGTAGATGTATACACCCCAGGTATTAGTACTCAGTCTTGTGGCCAGGACTAGCCTTGACGTTAGGAGTAGTCACTATCAGTACCGCTACGCAGCTTTGGATCCATTGTAGGTACTAGCCTGTCTTAGGTTGCACTAGGCAACTCGGACTTGTGTGACTGCACTTTGTGCACCAGCGCTTAGCGTTAGACTCGCGTCATTGTAGTACTCAGCGTATTACTTGTATACCTAGCTTGTTCCTCGTGGTTTAGCCACTTGGGCATGTGTGTTTACATATGGGTGAGCAAATGTCAGTAAATTATTATCGGGGAGTACCCGAACGTTTTAAATGATTGTATTTTGAGGTTCATGCCTACGGGTATGACGTATTTTCTCAAATTATACTTGTTTTCAAACGAGGGGTTACTAGACTTTGAAAACAACGGTTTTATCAAACTTTGCTTTTTGACCCACTTACCGTTTTATGTTTTGCGCCCCTTCAGGTTAGTTGGCTGGGAGCCTTGCGACGTCGATGGCGCGGTGGTATGACGATGTAGGGATTTTTTTACGTTTGTATATCTTTGTATCCCTCACTCTACTCACGTTGTGTATTCTCTTATTTCTTCCGCCCGCACACTCCGTGCACTCTGACTTTATTGTTTTAATTCAATATTCTATCATTTATTCTAAATTTTCTTTTTGGCTTTCGTCACGCTAACGCGTGTCGGCCAGCACTTCCGACACCTGGCTCGTTCCGGGATCGGGATGTGTCAATTTATTAGTTACAATACATGCATGTAATGCAAACAAAACTCTAATAGTTAATAGTCATTACAACTTATAATATGTTAACACTTATAATATATG
>JAEHOF010000239.1:13471-25472 GCA_018257905.1 Gillenia trifoliata | reverse complement strand
TCAATGAGCCTTACTGCTTTTAGTGGTCGACCGGCGGTACCCACCGACGGTCCTTAGAGTGCCTGTCTACTATACTCTTCTGTCTATCCTGGGCCGCTTTCAGGTTACGCTTAATCACCTGAACCTTCTCTGTAGTGTCATCTACCAATTCTGGGCCCTCTAGTGCTCGCTCCCCTACCTCAGTCCAACATAATGGGGTTCTACACGCCTTACCATACAACGCCTCATACGGTGCCATACCGATGCTAGAGTGGAAACTGTTATTGTAGGCGAACTCTATTAACGCCAAGTGATCATCCCAACTTCCCCCGAATTGAAGGACCGAAACTCTCAACATGTCCTCCAAGGTCTGAATCGTCCTCTCAGACTGACCATCTGTCTGTGGGTGGAAAGCTGTGCTGTACAGAAGTTTCGTTCCCATCGCCTCCTGAAATGCAGTCCAAAATTTAGAAGTGAACCTCGGATCTCTATCCGATATGATGGAAACTGGTACCCCATGGAGTTTAACAATCTGATCAATGAACATCTTCGCCAACTTATTCAACTTGTAATCCTGACGAATCGGCAAGAAGTGCACTGTTTTTGTCAGTCGGTCGACAATCACCCAAATACCATCACACTTTGCTCGGGTAGGCGGTAACCCAAACACAAAGTCCATGGTAACATTCTCCCATTTCCAAACTGGAATAGGAAGCCTCTGCGACAACCCCGAAGGTTTCTGCCTCTCCGCCTTCACCTGCTGACAAGTGAAACACTGACTCACATACACGGCGATATCTTTCTTCATCCCTGACCAATAGTAATAAGGTCTGATGGTGTGGTACATCTTCGTACTGCCCGGATGCATATCATAAGCGGAAATGTGCGCCTCATCTAAGATTTCTCTCCGTAATCCACCATTTCCCTTGGGCACAAGTAAACGACTACCCAACATCAGTAATCCATCCTCCCTGATCACATAATCCTGCCTCACACCGCCAAGAACTTCCTCCTTAAGCTGTACACACTCAGAATCAATCCCCTGGGCCTCTCGAACTTTATCCACCAAAACAGATCTAACCTGGAAATGAGCTAGCAAAGCTCCATGATTATCCTCATTAAGGATAGCACCCGTACTCCTCAACTCGCCCAACATCGGAATGTAGGTCGCCCGAATGGATGCCAACTGCCCATGGGATTTCCGACTCAAGGCGTCGGCCACTACATTCGCTTTACCAGGATGATAATCGATGGTACAATTATAATCACTGATCAACTCCATCCATCTCCTCTGTCTCAAATTCAACTCACTCTGCGTAAAGATGTACTTGAGACTCTTGTGGTCGGTGAAGATACGGCAAGTCTCCCCATACAAATAATGTCGCCAAATCTTCAAAGCAAAGACCACAGCAGCTAACTCCAGATCATGAGTAGGATAATTCATTTCGTGCCGTTTGAGTTGTCTGGATGCATAGGCGATGACTTTTCCATGTTGCATCAACACACAACCCAAACCATGCAACGAAGCATCAGTGTAGATATCAAACTCACCACTTTCATCAGGAAGCACTAAGACTGGTGCGTGAGTAAGATGATGTTTAAGTTCCTGGAAACTCCGTTCACAGCTGTCATCCCAAACGAACTTAACATCCTTCCTAGTGAGCTTAGTAAGAGGTCCGGCTATAGACGAGAAATTCTGCACGAAACGACGGTAGTAGCCTGCTAAACCCAAGAAGCTTCTCACCTCAGTCACATTAGTCGGCTGTTCCCAATTCACTACCGCCTCCACCTTCTGTGGATCCACAAAAATACCTTCAGCAGAAATCACATGGCCCAAGAAACTAATACGATCGAGCCAAAACTAACATTTGCTGAACTTCGCATACAACTGTGCTGTCCTCAAACTCTCCAAAACCATCCTCAGGTGTTCCACATGCTCGGTCTCACTCTGGGAGTAAATCAGAATGTCGTCGATGAACACAATCACAAACCGGTCCAAATACGGTCGGAAGACTCTGTTCATCAAATCCATAAATGCGGCTGGAGCATTAGTCAATCCGAACGGCATCACCAGAAACTCATAATGTCCATATCTAGTTCGGAAGGCAGTCTTAGGCACATCATCCTTGCGGATACGCAACTGATGATATCCAGATCGCAGGTCAATCTTGGAGAATACTCGTGCTCCCTTCAGCTGATCGAACAGGTCATCAATCCGAGGCAATGGATAACGGTTCTTCACCGTCACCCGATTGAGTTGCCTGTAGTCTATGCATAAACGCATACTCCCATCCTTCTTCTTAACAAACAACACCGGAGCACCCCAAGGTGAAGTACTGGGTTGAATAAACCCCTTATCAACTAACTCCTGAAGTTGGGTTTTCAACTCTCTCAATTCAGCTGGAGCCATACGATACGGCGCTAGGGAAATAGGATCCGTACCTGGTATCAGATCAATCGTGAACTCGATCTCTCTGTCAGGAGCTAAACCAGGTAAGTCCTCAGGAAAAACGTCGGGATATTCATTGACCACGCGAACATCCTCGACACGGACTGGAGAATCTTCCTTCATCACCACATGGGCCAAGTACCCCTGACAACCCTTCTGCAACAACTTCTTCGCCCTGAGTGATGAAATCAGACAGTTCTGCAAAACTCTTCTCTCGCCTTGGAAAACAACTTCTGGTCTACCAGGTGTTTGGAATGTGACCACTTTGGTACGACAATCCACAATGGCATGGTACTTGGATAATCAATCCATACCCAGAATAATATCAAAGTCAACGATGTTTAAGGGAATGAGATTCGCCTCCATGAGTTCGTCGCCAACAAAAACTGGACAATCCCTAAATTCCCATTGAACGGCACTAGTCTGCCCCATAGGCTGAGCAATAACTAACTCACACTCAAGAGGTGAGGGTTGGGGATTTACTTTCTTAGCGAACATAGGAGATATAACAGAATGAGTAGCACCCGGATCAATTAAAATTCTAGCATGAAAGTCGAAAACTTTTAACGTACCCATGATAACTCCTGGACTCGCTCGAGCATCCTGCTGAGACATGGTGAAGACTCTGCCATGTGCCTAGCCTCCATTACGGCCTCCAGTACGACCTCCTCCGCGTCCCATCTGAAACGGACCACCGCGGTTCACATGACTAGTCTGAGTACTGCCGCTAGACACAGCACCCACATTCTGACCCTAATTCTGTCCCACTCGCTGACCACCACCACTCTGATCAGTCCTCTGTGGGGGTCCTGAAGCCACACTCCCACTACCCTGCTGCTGAAGTAATGGTCACTCACGACGCCAATGATCAGGTGCTCCACAGTTATGGCAACCACTGGTCTGAGACGGGCATGCACCAAAATGTCGCCGGTTACAACGCCCACAGAAAGGTTGATCAGAACGGGTTGAACCAGCAGAATACTGAGAGTTACCCATGCGTCCTCCACCAGATCGAGAACCTGAGCTAGAACCTCCACCAGGAAAACTAGAGCTCTGACCGCTCCTCTTGAAGCCCTGTTGCTTCCTCGGACCGCCAACAGTGAACCTCCCCTGCTGACGTCCCCTATCACCACTAGAACCAGTAACTCCAGTATGATCACCAGCCATAGACTGCTCAATGTCCAGTGCTAACTCCAACTCCATCTGATAGGTCGTGCATCGGTGTCCAGCAGTAATGATCCTGATGTCACGCCTCAGCCCCTCATGGAACTGCGTCTGTAACTCAGCTGTGTTATTCTCCATCGCAGGACAATACCTCATAAGCTCTCGGAACTGAGTCCCATACTCGGATACCGTCATACTGCCCTGTTTCAGATCCAAGAACTCCCTCTTCTTCCTGACTCGGTACTCAGGAGTGAAAAATCTCATACGGAACCTCTGTTTAAACTGCTCCCAAGTAACAGGAATGCCCTGCGGAAAAGTACTCTCCTCAGTGTCCCACAAACTACTGGCACTCCCAGTGAGGAAGAAGGCAGCTGTAGTAACTCGCTGATCCTCCGGACAATTCATACTGCGGAAGGTCTTCTCTACCTTCTCAAGCCATAGCTCAGCAGTCTCACCCGTAGCAACACCCTCAAGCTCCCATACACCTAACCCACGAGCAATCTCAGGGAAAATACGGCCTCTGCCGCCCTGAACTGCGTTAGCAATGACTTGCCCCAGCTGGGCTAAGTCGGTCAAATCTGGCTGTCGTCGAGGTGGCATAGCTCTGCGGAAAGGAAACACTGAGATACTCAGTACAAGAATGACGCACACAAAGTGTTTGTCATAAGAATTCTCTGAACCTATGCTCTGATACCAAACTGACACACCCCACCCTCGATACCCACGTGGATACCGAGTGCGAGCGTGCTGGCCGACACTCGTAAGTGACGAAGCCATTAAATGCATGACAACACTTGGTAGAAACGAAATTAAATTGTATTAAACGTTGCGGAATTAAATGTCAATATGCATATGGTTCAGAGCGTACTAATTTGAAACAGCGGACAACAAATAATAAACCGAGTTCCTAGAATCTCTATCCATAATGTGGATGGATATTATTATAGAAACTGGAAGAAAGAAGAATCCCTACATGGTCGGGATGCAATATCGTAGAGCTGCCACGTAGAAGTCTCGACTCGCCAGATGCTCTATCACCGTGTCCTGAAGGGGGCGCAAAACGAAAGTGTGAGTGGACAAAATCAAAGTTTTCGCAAAACCTTCTCTTTTCAACATAATAACCCCTATTTGGAAACCAAGATAATCGTAAAACATACTATCATAGTATAGTTCAAAAGGTACTTTATGAGTGTGTACTGGAATCATATCAAACTATAATATCCATAAATCATAATTTCATAATTTAAACATAATATAATACGGGAAACCAACACAGGTATATGCGCGATCACCCATGTACGGTTGAGTGAACAGCCTTCTCAATCACCGTACAAGCACTTTACGTTATCCACTAATTTGTACTCCTAGTACCACACACATGTAGAAGCACTTGCGCAGCGCGCCACACCCGGAAGTCCCATGTAGTGGGGCCTTTTCCCCCATAAACAACAATAAACGTAAGACAAGCTTGCACTGCTGCATATTTACCGGACAATACCCCGGGAGTACGCAGTGTGACCCAAACATGTGAGACTTGTCCTATGGCCATGAGAACGGTACTACAACGTAGTGAAAGCATACCTAGTGTGTTTGAAAACATATATACATACTCATATGTAAATAGGAACCAAAATCCCATTTATAAATCCTATAGTATCAAATATTGCATAAATAATCATTCTCCCAAAACCATATAATAAAATATCAATTCGTATTTATGCAAGAGAAATATCATAGTATAAACCATTTTATACTATATAATCATAGAAGATAAATTATCTCAAATCACCAAAATAATCCATTTATCAATATATAAATTTACCATAAATAAATCACTTAGGTAGCACAAATCATATTATTAAGTATATATATTTATAAATAAATATATATAAGTAAACATGCTTGAAAAGCCATTTTAAAACCATATATAATCATAAACATAATCATTCATAATCATAGAAACCATTTTATAAAGTAAATGTCCACTCACAGGTGATCGAGTGAAATCTCCTCGGTGTTGGCTCCTCCCTGTGCGGAGCCGAAGAATTACTCTACTTAAAGTTAAGGGATAAATTAGAACTTCCTTGCCAAATAATTAAAATTAGGCCCAATAGAAAAATCCCCCAAAAATAATATCATTAGTGAAAACGGGCTCGAAAACGATTTCCGGAGCCCGAAAATCCCTACCGCCGCTGCCCACGCGCCGGGCGTGCCGTGCGCGCCACGCGCTGGGAAACGGTCGGAGGTCACCCTCCACGCGCCGGAAACCCCTCACGTGCTCGGGACGCCGGCACGCGCCGGGGAGCCTCCCGGACGCCCCACACGCGCGGAAAAACCCTTTCACGCTGCCACGCGCCGGCGAGTGGCTTCACGCGCGCTGGCACGTGGTCCCACCGCGCCGGTATCGTACGCCACGCTCTGGCAATGTGGTCTCACGCGCCGGGCGCTGCGTCCTCTACGCGCGCCACGCCTTGCTGACGCCACCCCACGTGCTGCTGACGCCAGCCACGCGCCCCCACGCACTGACGCTATAACGCAGCACCCGAATATACTCTTCGCCGCTAGGAATATTCCCCTGCCGTTAGGAATATTTCGTTACCGTTAACGGAATATTCCCCTCCTCCTTCCTTCCTCGCCGGTCGCCGAGCTCAAGCCGCCGGCCGCCGGTCTGGTTCGCCGGAATTTCTGGGAATTTTTCCGAAATTAATCCAAAACTTCAAAAATTCGTATCTTCTTCATCCTTGTCCAAAATTGACGTGCCATATATCAAATTGAAGGTATTGAAGAGTAGAATATTTTTATACCTATTTGAGGCCGGAAAAGTGGCCGGAGATGGCCTGAAATTGGCCGGAAAGCTTCGGAAACCCTAATTCCGTTCTTCTTCAATACTGCACCAAATTTGACGTACTTATATGAAATTGAACCTACTCAATCCAACAAACCAATGGTAATGGTCTCTGAGGCTTACCTTGGTCCGGGATTGTACAGAAAGTCGATGAACAGTTCGCTCATTCCGTTCCGACAAGCCGGTTTGAACGAACGGGTTCGAGTTTGAAGATTCCAAGATCACAGTCTCGTCCAAAATGACGAGAGGATCACGTTGGTATGAATTTTGGGCGACGGTTTGGTGGTTTTGGTGATTCGCTCAAGAATGGTGGCTCTCGGTACGTATTTTGCCGAGAGAGAGAATGGGAGAGAAAGAGAGGGAGAGAGAACGTGCAGCAATTTCTGGGTAGGGTTGGCTGCTGTGCAATCAGCCAAAATGCCAAAACCCTAATTCCCATACACGGAGGACAAATTACCAAAATGCCCCTACACTTTAAAGCTTCGTAAAACGCTCGTTTGAACTCCGAATTGAGTTCCCGCTTGCGCCCACGCGTTCGTGCACGACGAGTACATCGAGAATATGTAAAGAAAATAATTTTCACAAGTCGTCCCGAAAAGTCAACAAAAGTCAACTTTGACTTTAGGGTAAATTGGTAATTTCACATAAATTTTGGAACGGGTTGTAACAATCTACTCCTTAAATAAAATTTCGTCCGCGAAATTACAACAAAGAATACTAAAACAAATGCGGATACCGCGCTCCTCATATGCTCCTCGCCTCCCAAGTAGCCTCCTCTACCTCATGGTTGGCCCACCGAACCTTCACCGAGGTATCACTTTGTTCTAACCTTGTCTTTTCTGTCCAAAAATCTCTACCGGTTCCTCCTCGTAACTCAACCTCTCATCCAACCGCAAGGGCTGTGGTTGGATTACATGTGACTCGTGTGTGTACATACTTCCTCAACATAGAGACATGGAAGACATCATGTACCCGGGATAGTCACGGTAAGGCTGTATCGATAAGCCACCGTGCCAATACGCGTCACAATCTCATAAGGACCAATGTACCGGGACTTAGCTTACCCCCGCTACCGGCCTCACCACCTTTCAATGAGCCTTACTGCTTTTAGTGGTCGACCGGCGGTACCCACCGACGGTCCTTAGAGTGCCTGTCTACTATACTCTTCTGTCTATCCTGGGCCGCTTTCAGGTTACGCTTAATCACCTGAACCTTCTCTGTAGTGTCATCTACCAATTCTGGGCCCTCTAGTGCTCGCTCCCCTACCTCAGTCCAACATAATGGGGTTCTACACGCCTTACCATACAACGCCTCATACGGTGCCATACCGATGCTAGAGTGGAAACTGTTATTGTAGGCGAACTCTATTAACGCCAAGTGATCATCCCAACTTCCCCCGAATTGAAGGACCGAAACTCTCAACATGTCCTCCAAGGTCTGAATCGTCCTCTCAGACTGACCATCTGTCTGTGGGTGGAAAGCTGTGCTGTACAGAAGTTTCGTTCCCATCGCCTCCTGAAATGCAGTCCAAAATTTAGAAGTGAACCTCGGATCTCTATCCGATATGATGGAAACTGGTACCCCATGGAGTTTAACAATCTGATCAATGAACATCTTCGCCAACTTATTCAACTTGTAATCCTGACGAATCGGCAAGAAGTGCACTGTTTTTGTCAGTCGGTCGACAATCACCCAAATACCATCACACTTTGCTCGGGTAGGCGGTAACCCAAACACAAAGTCCATGGTAACATTCTCCCATTTCCAAACTGGAATAGGAAGCCTCTGCGACAACCCCGAAGGTTTCTGCCTCTCCGCCTTCACCTGCTGACAAGTGAAACACTGACTCACATACACGGCGATATCTTTCTTCATCCCTGACCAATAGTAATAAGGTCTGATGGTGTGGTACATCTTCGTACTGCCCGGATGCATATCATAAGCGGAAATGTGCGCCTCATCTAAGATTTCTCTCCGTAATCCACCATTTCCCTTGGGCACAAGTAAACGACTACCCAACATCAGTAATCCATCCTCCCTGATCACATAATCCTGCCTCACACCGCCAAGAACTTCCTCCTTAAGCTGTACACACTCAGAATCAATCCCCTGGGCCTCTCGAACTTTATCCACCAAAACAGATCTAACCTGGAAATGAGCTAGCAAAGCTCCATGATTATCCTCATTAAGGATAGCACCCGTACTCCTCAACTCGCCCAACATCGGAATGTAGGTCGCCCGAATGGATGCCAACTGCCCATGGGATTTCCGACTCAAGGCGTCGGCCACTACATTCGCTTTACCAGGATGATAATCGATGGTACAATTATAATCACTGATCAACTCCATCCATCTCCTCTGTCTCAAATTCAACTCACTCTGCGTAAAGATGTACTTGAGACTCTTGTGGTCGGTGAAGATACGGCAAGTCTCCCCATACAAATAATGTCGCCAAATCTTCAAAGCAAAGACCACAGCAGCTAACTCCAGATCATGAGTAGGATAATTCATTTCGTGCCGTTTGAGTTGTCTGGATGCATAGGCGATGACTTTTCCATGTTGCATCAACACACAACCCAAACCATGCAACGAAGCATCAGTGTAGATATCAAACTCACCACTTTCATCAGGAAGCACTAAGACTGGTGCGTGAGTAAGATGATGTTTAAGTTCCTGGAAACTCCGTTCACAGCTGTCATCCCAAACGAACTTAACATCCTTCCTAGTGAGCTTAGTAAGAGGTCCGGCTATAGACGAGAAATTCTGCACGAAACGACGGTAGTAGCCTGCTAAACCCAAGAAGCTTCTCACCTCAGTCACATTAGTCGGCTGTTCCCAATTCACTACCGCCTCCACCTTCTGTGGATCCACAAAAATACCTTCAGCAGAAATCACATGGCCCAAGAAACTAATACGATCGAGCCAAAACTAACATTTGCTGAACTTCGCATACAACTGTGCTGTCCTCAAACTCTCCAAAACCATCCTCAGGTGTTCCACATGCTCGGTCTCACTCTGGGAGTAAATCAGAATGTCGTCGATGAACACAATCACAAACCGGTCCAAATACGGTCGGAAGACTCTGTTCATCAAATCCATAAATGCGGCTGGAGCATTAGTCAATCCGAACGGCATCACCAGAAACTCATAATGTCCATATCTAGTTCGGAAGGCAGTCTTAGGCACATCATCCTTGCGGATACGCAACTGATGATATCCAGATCGCAGGTCAATCTTGGAGAATACTCGTGCTCCCTTCAGCTGATCGAACAGGTCATCAATCCGAGGCAATGGATAACGGTTCTTCACCGTCACCCGATTGAGTTGCCTGTAGTCTATGCATAAACGCATACTCCCATCCTTCTTCTTAACAAACAACACCGGAGCACCCCAAGGTGAAGTACTGGGTTGAATAAACCCCTTATCAACTAACTCCTGAAGTTGGGTTTTCAACTCTCTCAATTCAGCTGGAGCCATACGATACGGCGCTAGGGAAATAGGATCCGTACCTGGTATCAGATCAATCGTGAACTCGATCTCTCTGTCAGGAGCTAAACCAGGTAAGTCCTCAGGAAAAACGTCGGGATATTCATTGACCACGCGAACATCCTCGACACGGACTGGAGAATCTTCCTTCATCACCACATGGGCCAAGTACCCCTGACAACCCTTCTGCAACAACTTCTTCGCCCTGAGTGATGAAATCAGACAGTTCTGCAAAACTCTTCTCTCGCCTTGGAAAACAACTTCTGGTCTACCAGGTGTTTGGAATGTGACCACTTTGGTACGACAATCCACAATGGCATGGTACTTGGATAATCAATCCATACCCAGAATAATATCAAAGTCAACGATGTTTAAGGGAATGAGATTCGCCTCCATGAGTTCGTCGCCAACAAAAACTGGACAATCCCTAAATTCCCATTGAACGGCACTAGTCTGCCCCATAGGCTGAGCAATAACTAACTCACACTCAAGAGGTGAGGGTTGGGGATTTACTTTCTTAGCGAACATAGGAGATATAACAGAATGAGTAGCACCCGGATCAATTAAAATTCTAGCATGAAAGTCGAAAACTTTTAACGTACCCATGATAACTCCTGGACTCGCTCGAGCATCCTGCTGAGACATGGTGAAGACTCTGCCATGTGCCTAGCCTCCATTACGGCCTCCAGTACGACCTCCTCCGCGTCCCATCTGAAACGGACCACCGCGGTTCACATGACTAGTCTGAGTACTGCCGCTAGACACAGCACCCACATTCTGACCCTAATTCTGTCCCACTCGCTGACCACCACCACTCTGATCAGTCCTCTGTGGGGGTCCTGAAGCCACACTCCCACTACCCTGCTGCTGAAGTAATGGTCACTCACGACGCCAATGATCAGGTGCTCCACAGTTATGGCAACCACTGGTCTGAGACGGGCATGCACCAAAATGTCGCCGGTTACAACGCCCACAGAAAGGTTGATCAGAACGGGTTGAACCAGCAGAATACTGAGAGTTACCCATGCGTCCTCCACCAGATCGAGAACCTGAGCTAGAACCTCCACCAGGAAAACTAGAGCTCTGACCGCTCCTCTTGAAGCCCTGTTGCTTCCTCGGACCGCCAACAGTGAACCTCCCCTGCTGACGTCCCCTATCACCACTAGAACCAGTAACTCCAGTATGATCACCAGCCATAGACTGCTCAATGTCCAGTGCTAACTCCAACTCCATCTGATAGGTCGTGCATCGGTGTCCAGCAGTAATGATCCTGATGTCACGCCTCAGCCCCTCATGGAACTGCGTCTGTAACTCAGCTGTGTTATTCTCCATCGCAGGACAATACCTCATAAGCTCTCGGAACTGAGTCCCATACTCGGATACCGTCATACTGCCCTGTTTCAGATCCAAGAACTCCCTCTTCTTCCTGACTCGGTACTCAGGAGTGAAAAATCTCATACGGAACCTCTGTTTAAACTGCTCCCAAGTAACAGGAATGCCCTGCGGAAAAGTACTCTCCTCAGTGTCCCACAAACTACTGGCACTCCCAGTGAGGAAGAAGGCAGCTGTAGTAACTCGCTGATCCTCCGGACAATTCATACTGCGGAAGGTCTTCTCTACCTTCTCAAGCCATAGCTCAGCAGTCTCACCCGTAGCAACACCCTCAAGCTCCCATACACCTAACCCACGAGCAATCTCAGGGAAAATACGGCCTCTGCCGCCCTGAACTGCGTTAGCAATGACTTGCCCCAGCTGGGCTAAGTCGGTCAAATCTGGCTGTCGTCGAGGTGGCATAGCTCTGCGGAAAGGAAACACTGAGATACTCAGTACAAGAATGACGCACACAAAGTGTTTGTCATAAGAATTCTCTGAACCTATGCTCTGATACCAAACTGACACACCCCACCCTCGATACCCACGTGGATACCGAGTGCGAGCGTGCTGGCCGACACTCGTAAGTGACGAAGCCATTAAATGCATGACAACACTTGGTAGAAACGAAATTAAATTGTATTAAACGTTGCGGAATTAAATGTCAATATGCATATGGTTCAGAGCGTACTAATTTGAAACAGCGG
>JAEHOF010000239.1:0-13371 GCA_018257905.1 Gillenia trifoliata | reverse complement strand
GCCAGCACTTCCCGACACCTGGCGTGTCCGGGATCGGGATGTGTCAGATTGGTATCAGAGCATAAGTATTAGGCAGTCATGCATTTGTCACTTAGTGATATGTGCTCTAATGATTCTTGATTTTTTGTGATGTCAGAACTATGCCACCTCGCCGAGCACCTCGTACTCAGGCACCAGCGGATGAGCCTGTTGCACCACCCTTTGATTTTGCACAGTTTGGTGCAGCTTTTGCTAATGCCTTTCAGACGAATTGGCGTCCTCCTACTCGGCAGAAAAATGTCTTGGAGATTGCTTCCAATCTTCAAGTTAAGCCGTTCTTAGGCAGAGAAACCTCCGAGGTGACGGAGAATTGGCTCAAACATGTGGAGAAAACCTTCCGAGCCATGGAACGACAAGGAAACTTTCCGACAGAACAGTCGGTCTCGACTGTTACGTGGTTCCTGCAGAGTGAAGCTAGTTCTTGGTAGGCTTATGAAGTGACCCCACCAAATCTGCAGGAAGACTAGGCTACTTTCAAGGAACACTTCGAGGCGAAGTACTTACCTCCGGAGTATTGGGCTAAGAAACGAGACGACTTCTTTGATCTGAGGCAGAAGAGCATATCAGTAGCCGAGTACCACCGGAAGTTCACTGACCTTTCCCGCTACTGCCCAGCCATTGCCAGTAATCCGAAGGAGATGTTACTTCAGTTTAGAAAGGGTGCCCGGAAGAATCTTCGTACTGCAGCATCTTCATATCCATGCACTACCTACCAGGAGTTCTATGAGGCTTTACTCTGGGTTGAGGATTCGGAGAACACTCCCGACAGTGGTGGTGATGACGATGAGGGTAATGTTAATCAGAGGAAGAACAACAACAACAATAACAGAGGTAATTCGAGATTTGGGCCGAAGAAGAATCAGTCTTTCAAGAAGAGTGGCTACAACTCTGGCGGATCATCCAGTGGGGGCTCTAACCCCAACACACCTCGAGGAGGTAAAACCAATGTTGGTTCTCGCTTCTAGAGTCAGAGCAGTTCGGAGGGCTCAGGGGGCTCTAGTAATACTCGTTGCCGTCAGTGCAACAACTATCATTCTGGGAGTGTAGGCAGGCGAGCAGAGCATGTTTTACTTGTGGTCAGGTGGGCCACAGAGCTAGTAATTGTCCTCAGAAACAGCAGAGTCAGCAGTCGGGTACGGTTCCCCAGCAGCAGATGCCACCGTACGGATCATGCCAGTTCCAGCAGCCATCTTCTGGCGGTGCTGTTTACTATCAGGGTGATGTGTCTCAATATTCTGGAGATGCTTATCAGTTCCCTATGGGCGTTCCTCAGTTCACACCGAACATTCCTCAGTTCCAGGGAGGCTATTCTTAGTTCTCTCAGGGTTATCCGCAGTTTCAGGGAGGTTATCCTCCATATCAGCCGAGTGGTTCGCAGTGGTATGGAGGTGGTCAGTTTCAGACCAGTGAGGCTACTTCTAGCGGCAGTGGACCGAGCAAACCTACCGGTCGAGGAAACCAGGGACGTGAAGGACAGGGTAGAAGTAACCAGGGATCTAGAGGTCGTACAGGACAGCAGACACAGGGCCGAGTCACAAACATCACTGCCCAGGACGCTCAAACTAATCCTGATCTTGTCATGGGTACGTTGAATATTCTTGGTCACTTTGCTAGAGTTCTAATTGATCCAGGTGCTTCTCATTCAGTTATATCCCTTCAGTTTGCTCAAACCACTCAACCATACTCTACTCCTCTCGAGTATGATTTGGGTATTGCCATGCCTAAGGGCGAAGTTTGTTATGTTCAGTGTGAGTATCAAGGATGTCCTGTCCTTGTTAACGGTGAGGATATGCCAGCTAATCTGATTCCTTTGGACATCAAAGACTTTGATGTTATCTTGGGTATGGATTGGTTACATCAGAATCACGCCATGGTTGATTGTCGTCGTAGGGTTGTCATTTTTCAGAGACCTGGCAGGCCTGTTGTGACTTTCACCGGCAAACGCAGTGGTCTAAGACATGGACTCATCTCCGCCATGAGGGCGAAACGTATGTTGAGGAAAGGTTGTCAGGGTTACATTGCTCATGTTGTGGTGAACGACGAGAATCCGGCACGAGTTGAAGACGTGTATGTCGTTAACCAGTTTTTTGATGTATTTCCTGATGATTTACCTGGACTACCTCCGGATCGTGAAGGAGAGTTCACCATCGATCTTCTTCCAGGTACAAATCCTATTTCTCTTACACCTTTCCGCATGGCTGCTGCGGAGTTAAGAGAATTAAAATTGCAGTTGCAAGAACTTGTGGATAAAGGTTTTATCCAACCCAGCACCTCTCCTTGGGGAGCACCGGTCTTATTTGTGAGAAAGAAGGATGGAAGTTTTAGGCTTTGCATCGATTACAGGTAGCTTAACCGGGTAACGATTAAAAACCGTTATCCTCTACCTCGTATCGATGACTTGTTTGACCAGCTCCGTGGTGCTCGTGTCTTCTCGAAAATTGATATGAGATCAGGTTACTATCAACTTAAGATCAGACGAGATGATGTTCCCAAGACAGCTTTTTAGACTCGATATGGTCATTATGAGATTCTGGTGATGCCATTCGGGTTAACGAATGCTCCTGCAGCGTTTATGGACATGATGAACCGGGTATTCCGTCCCTACCTGGACAGGTTTGTGATTGTCTTCATTGACGATATCTGAGTGTTCTCTAAGAGTGAGGTTGAGCATGCTAAGCATCTTCGTCTAGTTCTGAAGAGATTGCGGGAGAATCAGTTGTATGCTAAGTTCAGTAAGTGTTAGTTATGGCTGAATGAAGTATCTTTCTTGGGACATGTCGTATCCTCTGAGGGAGTTATTGTTGACCCTCAGAAAGTAGCAGCAGTAGAGAATTGGGAGCGACCACAGACCGTCACTGAGATCCGAAGTTTTCTTGGTCTTGCCGGCTACTATCGGCGCTTTGTGAGGGATTTCTCAGAAATAGCCCTTCCTCTCACGAAGTTGACTAGGAAAGATGTCAGGTTTGAGTGGGATGATGATTGTGAGCGGAGTTTTCAGAAGTTGAAGCATTGTCTTACTCATGCACCTGTCTTGGCACTTCCCGACGACAGTGGGAATTTCGAGGTCTACAGTGATGCTTCTTTGAATGGTCTGGGCTGTGTTCTGATGCAGCATGGTAGGGTAATCGCTTATGCATCCCGTCAGTTGACACGACATGAAATGAACTACCCTACTCATGACCTGAAGTTTGCAGCTATTATCTTCGCACTGAAAATCTGGCGACATTATCTCTACGGAGAAACATGCAAGATTTTCACTGATCACAAGAGTCTGAAGTACTTGCCCACGCAGAGGGATCTGAACCTGAGACAACGACGGTGGATGGAGTTTATTAGTGATTATGATTGTTCTATCGAGTATCATCCGGGTCGAGCTAACGTCGTTGCGGATGCACTCAGTAGGAAATCATCACACGGTCGGCTCAACGCACTGTACGCCTGTCATATTCCTCTTTTGACCGAGCTCAGGAGTACATGTGCAGTCTTGGGTTATGATCATATTGGAGCTTTGTTGGCTAATTTCTCTGCTAGACCTATTCTGTTGGATCGAATTCGGGAGGCTCAGGCAAGCGATCCTACTTCTCAGAAATTGATTCAAGCAGTTCTTGATGGTACTAGGGATGACTTTAGAGTTCGACGTTCAGACGGATTGCTGAATGACCGGATGTATGTGCCTAACGATGCAGACTTGAAGAAGGCAATCTTGGATGAGGCTCATGTTTCCACTTATGCCATGCATCCAGGTAGTACTAAAATGTACCATACTATCCGACCTTTCTACTACTGGCGTAGAATGAAAAAGGAGATTGCAGAGTACGTGAGTCGTTGCTTAATCTGCCAGCAGGTCAAGGCTGAAAGGAAGAAACCGTTTGGGTTATATCAGTCACTTCCTATTCCTGAGTGGAAGTGGGAGAATATCACCATGGACTTCGTGTACAAGCTACCCCTAGCTCGTGGAGGTTATGATGGTATTTGGGTGATTGTGGATCGACTGACCAAGTCAACTCACTTCCTGCCAGTTCGTGAGAATTATCCTCTTGACTGTTTGGCTAAACTTTTCATTGACGGAGTTGTCAAATACCATGGTGTTCCTGTCAGTATTATCTCCGATCGTGACCCCAGATTCACTTCCAAGTTTTGGAAAGCTTTTCAGAAAGCTTTGGGTTCGAGACTACTGTTTAGCACTGCCTATCATCCTCAGATCGACGGACAGTCGGAGAGAACTATCCAGACCCTTGAGGACATGCTGAGGTCCTCAGTGCTACAGTTCGGAGATAAGTGGCATGATAATCTTCCTTTGGTGGAGTTTGCCTACAACAACAGTTTTCATTCGAGCATCGGCATGTCTCCATTCGAAGCGTTGTATGGTAAGCCTTGCCGAACACCCTTGTGTTGGTCAGAAGTTGGTGAGCGAGCTCTTGTTGGTCCTGAAATCGTTGAGGAAACTACTCAGAATATCCAGGTGATCAAGGGAAACCTGAAAGCTGCCCAGGATCGACAGAGGAGTATTGCCAACCGTCACTTGACCGACCGAGTTTATTCAGTTGGTGACATGGTATTCTTGAAGTTATCACCATGGAGAGGCGTTGTGATATTCGGGAAACGAGGGAAGTTGAGTCCTCGTTACATCGGTCCGTATGTCGTCACTGAACGGATTGGTGAGGTTGCTTATCGACTTGAGTTACCTTCCGAGTTGTCAAGGGTGCACAATGTCTTCCATGTGTCCTTGCTCCGACATTATATCTCCGACCCTTCCCATGTTATTCATCCTCAACAGTTGGAGGTAAACCAGGATTTGACTTATGATGAGTTACCAGTGACCATCCTGGATTGGAAAGACAAAAATTCTACGGAATAAGTCGATCAGTTTAGTGAAGGTTTTGTGGAGAAACCACTCTGTGGAGGAGTCAACCTGGGAGACGGAAGAGCGCATGAGAACCGACTACCCCTATTTGTTTTTCAATTCTACTTGATTGTAATCTTAATTTCGAGCACGAAATTTTCTTAAGGGGGGTAGATTGTAACATCCCGTAAAAAGTTTGTTATAAAATAATTCTTGAGGAATATTCTCTACACGTGCGTGTTTATTTCGTACACGTGAGCGTGTAAGTTTACTGTTTTGGTGGGTGCAAAATACCCCCAAAACCCAATTTTTTCCTTATTCTTTTTTTCCCTTCCTTCTTCCCCGTCACTTTCCTTTCCCCAGATTTTTTTTTTACTTTTTCTCCCTTTTCTCTCCGTGGGTGCATAGTGCACACCAACGGAAACCCGTCGAATCGAAGCAAACGAAAATCACCACCTCCTTCGTCTCGACGCCGTGGACTCAACGGTGCAAACAGTTCGTCCAAACTTTCACCCGTTTGACGGGAAACACAACCGGAAGAACCGGACCTTCTCGGCCATTTTCCGGCCAATCTAGACCGAGGTGAGGTTTCTAACTACCACCATTGTGTTCCTCTCGTTGAGTAGATGAATTTTCATAGGTCGTTTGCCTAATTTGGTTGAGTTTTGATGTAGATCGACTTTGCTACAGTGAACCGCAACCTTCGAGGCAATTACAGGCCTTTTCCCGAGCTTGTACGACCAATCCAAAGGTACACCGTGATTCTACTCTTCTCCAGCTTCATTTTGATATATGGCACGTAAAATTTGGGCTTGAACTGAAGAAGATACGAAGTTTTAAAAATTACCCAGAAACCGGCCAAAATTCCGGCGACGGCGACGGCGGCCGGAAAAAGACCAGAGGTGACCGGCGCTGACGTCAGCAAACCGGGTCAGACCGGCCTTGCTGACGTCAGCGAACCTGTTCAGACCGGCGCTGACCGGCTCGGCTGAGCCGCGAGTGGAGCCGCGTGTGGAGCCGCGCGTGAGCGCGAGTGAGACAGCCGTTGGAGCCGCGCCTTGAGCCGCGCGTGGGGGCGCGTGGGAGGTCCATTTTCGATTCTGTTTTCACGGGGCGACTCGTGACGACGTGTACTACCTCGGGGTAGTACGCACGATATTTTTTGAGGTGTTTTGGACCTCCTGGTTAAGCAAACAAGGGATAGGTGTAATTATTTAGTTATTTAATTACCTTTATGAGTTTAATCATTATTACAGTGATATCTCATATAGGTGAGACCTATCTAGAGGACTATCGGGGCTACCCAGGACCGGGGGGCTACGACCCGGCTACTACAGGTGAGTGAGTGGGTCTTTGTTTGATAAATATATATATACGTATGGTTTTCAACGCTTTCTTTTAACTGTTAGCGTAGTTGCACATCATATACGTTTGTTGAGGTAGAAATATTCGTATTATAAGCCAGTTATTATTACGTTTTATACTGTTGCTCATCAGTAGATGTATACACCCTAGGTATTAGTACTCAATCTTGTGGCCAGGACTAGCCTTGACGTCAAGTAGTCACTATCAGTACTGTTACGCAGCTTTTGGATCCATTGTAGGTATTTAGCCTGTTCAAGTTGCACTAGGCAACTCGAACTTGTGTGACTGCACTTTTGTGCACTAGCACTGAGCGTTGTGGACTCAAGGTCATTGTAGTACTCAGCGTATTACTTTATACCTAGCCTGTTCCTTGTGGTTTAGCTCACTTGGACTTGTGTGTTTACATATGGGTGAGCATGTTTAGTACATTATTATCGGGGAGTACCTGAATGTTTTCATGATAGTATTTTGAGGTTCATGCCTTAAGGGGCATGACGTATTTTCTCAATTATATTTGTTTTCCAGTGAGGGGTTAGTAAACTTTAAAAACAACGGTTTTATCAAACTTTACTTTTTGACCCACTCACCGTTTTATGTTTTGCGCCCTTCCAGTGACCTAGTGACGGTTCACTTATCGGTGATTCGAGGCTCTCTTCGGCGGTGGTCGACGGTTCTGACATATCTTTCGACTATGTAGGATCTACTCCTACTTGTAGTTAACTTTAATTATCCATCCTCACGGGATGTGAATGTTTTTATATTCCTGCACTATTTACTTATTTCCGACTGTTATGCATCCTGTATTATGGGTTTCTAACTCACCACACTCTCTACTTCCGCACTCTACTATTAATATTCTTACTTTTCACTGTTTCTTGCATAATTGGCTTTCGTCACCTTACACGTGTCGGGCCAGCACTTCCCGACACCTGGCGTGTCCGGGATCGGGATGTGTCAGATTGGTATCAGAGCATAAGTATTAGGCAGTCATGCATTTGTCACTTAGTGATATGTGCTCTAATGATTCTTGATTTTTTGTGATGTCAGAACTATGCCACCTCGCCGAGCACCTCGTACTCAGGCACCAGCGGATGAGCCTGTTGCACCACCCTTTGATTTTGCACAGTTTGGTGCAGCTTTTGCTAATGCCTTTCAGACGAATTGGCGTCCTCCTACTCGGCAGAAAAATGTCTTGGAGATTGCTTCCAATCTTCAAGTTAAGCCGTTCTTAGGCAGAGAAACCTCCGAGGTGACGGAGAATTGGCTCAAACATGTGGAGAAAACCTTCCGAGCCATGGAACGACAAGGAAACTTTCCGACAGAACAGTCGGTCTCGACTGTTACGTGGTTCCTGCAGAGTGAAGCTAGTTCTTGGTAGGCTTATGAAGTGACCCCACCAAATCTGCAGGAAGACTGGGCTACTTTCAAGGAACACTTCGAGGCGAAGTACTTACCTCCGGAGTATTGGGCTAAGAAACGAGACGACTTCTTTGATCTGAGGCAGAAGAGCATATCAGTAGCCGAGTACCACCGGAAGTTCACTGACCTTTCCCGCTACTGCCCAGCCATTGCCAGTAATCCGAAGGAGATGTTACTTCAGTTTAGAAAGGGTGCCCGGAAGAATCTTCGTACTGCAGCATCTTCATATCCATGCACTACCTACCAGGAGTTCTATGAGGCTTTACTCCGGGTTGAGGATTCGGAGAACACTCCCGACAGTGGTGGTGATGACGATGAGGGTAATGTTAATCAGAGGAAGAACAACAACAACAATAACAGAGGTAATTCGAGATTTGGGCCGAAGAAGAATCAGTCTTTCAAGAAGAGTGGCTACAACTCTGGCGGATCATCCAGTGGGGGCTCTAACCCCAACACACCTCGAGGAGGTAAAACCAATGTTGGTTCTCGCTTCTAGAGTCAGAGCAGTTCGGAGGGCTCATGGGGCTCTAGTAATACTCGTTGCCGTCAGTGCAACAACTATCATTCTGGGAGTGTAGGCAGGCGAGCAGAGCATGTTTTACTTGTGGTCAGGTGGGCCACAGAGCTAGTAATTGTCCTCAGAAACAGCAGAGTCAGCAGTCGGGTACGGTTCCCCAGCAGCAGATGCCACCGTACGGATCATGCCAGTTCCAGCAGCCATCTTCTGGCGGTGCTGTTTACTATCAGGGTGATGTGTCTCAATATTCTGGAGATGCTTATCAGTTCCCTATGGGCGTTCCTCAGTTCACACCGAACATTCCTCAGTTCCAGGGAGGCTATTCTTAGTTCTCTCAGGGTTATCCGCAGTTTCAGGGAGGTTATCCTCCATATCAGCTGAGTGGTTCGCAGTGGTATGGAGGTGGTCAGTTTCAGACCAGTGAGGCTACTTCTAGCGGCAGTGGACCGAGCAGACCTACCGGTCGAGGAAACCAGGGACTTGAAGGACAGGGTAGAAGTAACCAGGGATCTAGAGGTCGTACAGGACAGCAGACACAGGGCCGAGTCACAAACATCACTGCCCAGGACGCTCAAACTAATCCTGATCTTGTCATGGGTACGTTGAATATTCTTGGTCACTTTGCTAGAGTTCTAATTGATCCAGGTGCTTCTCATTCAGTTATATCCCTTCAGTTTGCTCAAACCACTCAACCATACTCTACTCCTCTCGAGTATGATTTGGGTATTGCCATGCCTAAGGGCGAAGTTTGTTATGTTCAGTGTGAGTATCAAGGATGTCCTGTCCTTGTTAACGGTGAGGATATGCCAGCTAATCTGATTCCTTTGGACATCAAAGACTTTGATGTTATCTTGGGTATGGATTGGTTACATCAGAATCACGCCATGGTTGATTGTCGTCGTAGGGTTGTCATTTTTCAGAGACCTGGCAGGCCTGTTGTGACTTTCACCGGCAAACGCAGTGGTCTAAGACATGGACTCATCTCCGCCATGAGGGCGAAACGTATGTTGAGGAAAGGTTGTCAGGGTTACATTGCTCATGTTGTGGTGAACGACGAGAATCCGGCACGAGTTGAAGACGTGTATGTCGTTAACCAGTTTTTTGATGTATTTCCTGATGATTTACCTGGACTACCTCCGGATCGTGAAGGAGAGTTCACCATCGATCTACTTCCAGGTACAAATCCTATTTCTCTTACACCTTTCCGCATGGCTGCTGCGGAGTTAAGAGAATTAAAATTGCAGTTGCAAGAACTTGTGGATAAAGGTTTTATCCAACCCAGCACCTCTCCTTGGGGAGCACCGGTCTTATTTGTGAGAAAGAAGGATGGAAGTTTTAGGCTTTGCATCGATTACAGGTAGCTTAACCGGGTAACGATTAAAAACCGTTATCCTCTACCTCGTATCGATGACTTGTTTGACCAGCTCCGTGGTGCTCGTGTCTTCTCGAAAATTGATATGAGATCAGGTTACTATCAACTTAAGATCAGACGAGATGATGTTCCCAAGACAGCTTTTTAGACTCGATATGGTCATTATGAGATTCTGGTGATGCCATTCGGGTTAACGAATGCTCCTGCAGCGTTTATGGACATGATGAACCGGGTATTCCGTCCCTACCTGGACAGGTTTGTGATTGTCTTCATTGACGATATCTTAGTGTTCTCTAAGAGTGAGGTTGAGCATGCTAAGCATCTTCGTCTAGTTCTGAAGAGATTGCGGGAGAATCAGTTGTATGCTAAGTTCAGTAAGTGTTAGTTATGGCTGAATGAAGTATCTTTCTTGGGACATGTCGTATCCTCTGAGGGAGTTATTGTTGACCCTCAGAAAGTAGCAGCAGTAGAGAATTGGGAGCGACCACAGACCGTCACTGAGATCCGAAGTTTTCTTGGTCTTGCCGGCTACTATCGGCGCTTTGTGAGGGATTTCTCAGAAATAGCCCTTCCTCTCACGAAGTTGACTAGGAAAGATGTCAGGTTTGAGTGGGATGATGATTGTGAGCGGAGTTTTCAGAAGTTGAAGCATTGTCTTACTCATGCACCTGTCTTGGCACTTCCCGACGACAGTGGGAATTTCGAGGTCTACAGTGATGCTTCTTTGAATGGTCTGGGCTGTGTTCTGATGCAGCATGGTAGGGTAATCGCTTATGCATCCCGTCAGTTGACACGACATGAAATGAACTACCCTACTCATGACCTGAAGTTTGCAGCTATTATCTTCGCACTGAAAATCTGGCGACATTATCTCTACGGAGAAACATGCAAGATTTTCACTGATCACAAGAGTCTGAAGTACTTGCCCACGCAGAGGGATCTGAACCTGAGACAACAACGGTGGATGGAGTTTATTAGTGATTATGATTGTTCTATCGAGTATCATCCGGGTCGAGCTAACGTCGTTGCGGATGCACTCAGTAGGAAATCATCACACGGTCGGCTCAACGCACTGTACGCCTGTCATATTCCTCTTTTGACCGAGCTCAGGAGTACATGTGCAGTCTTGGGTTATGATCATATTGGAGCTTTGTTGGCTAATTTCTCTGCTAGACCTATTCTGTTGGATCGAATTCGGGAGGCTCAGGCAAGCGATCCTACTTCTCAGAAATTGATTCAAGCAGTTCTTGATGGTACTAGGGATGACTTTAGAGTTCGACGTTCAGACGGATTGCTGAATGACCGGATGTATGTGCCTAACGATGCAGACTTGAAGAAGGCAATCTTGGATGAGGCTCATGTTTCCACTTATGCCATGCATCCAGGTAGTACTAAAATGTACCATACTATCCGACCTTTCTACTACTGGCGTAGAATGAAAAAGGAGATTGCAGAGTACGTGAGTCGTTGCTTAATCTGCCAGCAGGTCAAGGCTGAAAGGAAGAAACCGTTTGGGTTATATCAGTCACTTCCTATTCCTGAGTGGAAGTGGGAGAATATCACCATGGACTTCGTGTACAAGCTACCCCTAGCTCGTGGAGGTTATGATGGTATTTGGGTGATTGTGGATCGACTGACCAAGTCAACTCACTTCCTGCCAGTTCGTGAGAATTATCCTCTTGACTGTTTGGCTAAACTTTTCATTGACGGAGTTGTCAAATACCATGGTGTTCCTGTCAGTATTATCTCCGATCGTGACCCCAGATTCACTTCCAAGTTTTGGAAAGCTTTTCAGAAAGCTTTGGGTTCGAGACTACTGTTTAGCACTGCCTATCATCCTCAGATCGACGGACAGTCGGAGAGAACTATCCAGACCCTTGAGGACATGCTGAGGTCCTCAGTGCTACAGTTCGGAGATAAGTGGCATGATAATCTTTCTTTGGTAGAGTTTGCCTACAACAACAGTTTTCATTCGAGCATCGGTATGTCTCCATTCGAAGCGTTGTATGGTAAGCCTTGCCGAACACCCTTGTGTTGGTCAGAAGTTGGTGAGCGAGCTCTGGTTGGTCCTGAAATCGTTGAGGAAACTACTCAGAATATCCAGGTGATCAAGGGAAACCTGAAAGCTGCCCAGGATCGACAGAGGAGTATTGCCAACCGTCACTTGACCGACCGAGTTTATTCAGTTGGTGACATGGTATTCTTGAAGTTATCACCATGGAGAGGCGTTGTGATATTCGGGAAACGAGGGAAGTTGAGTCCTCGTTACATCGGTCCGTATGTCGTCACTGAACGGATTGGTGAGGTTGCTTATCGACTTGAGTTACCTTCCGAGTTGTCAAGGGTGCACAATGTCTTCCATGTGTCCTTGCTCCGACATTATATCTCCGACCCTTCCCATGTTATTCATCCTCAACAGTTGGAGGTAAACCAGGATTTGACTTATGATGAGTTACCAGTGACCATCCTGGATTGGAAAGACAAAAATTCTACGGAATAAGTCGATCAGTTTAGTGAAGGTTTTGTGGAGAAACCACTCTGTGGAGGAGTCAACCTGGGAGACGGAAGAGCGCATGAGAACCGACTACCCCTATTTGTTTTTCAATTCTACTTGATTGTAATCTTAATTTCGAGCACGAAATTTTCTTAAGGGGGGTAGATTGTAACATCCCGTAAAAAGTTTGTTATAAAATAATTCTTGAGGAATATTCTCTACACGTGCGTGTTTATTTCGTACACGTGAGCGTGTAAGTTTACTGTTTTGGTGGGTGCAAAATACCCCCAAAACCCAATTTTTTCCTTATTCTTTTTTTCCCTTCCTTCTTCCCCGTCACTTTCCTTTCCCCAGATTTTTTTTTTACTTTTTCTCCCTTTTCTCTCCGTGGGTGCACAGTGCACACCAACGGAAACCCGTCGAATCGAAGCAAACGAAAATCACCACCTCCTTCGTCTCGACGCCGTGGACTCAACGGTGCAAACAGTTCGTCCAAACTTTCACCCGTTTGACGGGAAACACAACCGGAAGAACCGGACCTTCTCGGCCATTTTCCGGCCAATCTAGACCGAGGTGAGGTTTCTAACTACCACCATTGTGTTCCTCTCGTTGAGTAGATGAATTTTCATAGGTCGTTTGCCTAATTTGGTTGAGTTTTGATGTAGATCGACTTTGCTACAGTGAACCGCAACCTTCGAGGCAATTACAGGCCTTTTCCCGAGCTTGTACGACCAATCCAAAGGTACACCGTGATTCTACTCTTCTCCAGCTTCATTTTGATATATGGCACGTAAAATTTGGGCTTGAAATGAAGAAGATACGAAGTTTTAAAAATTACCCAGAAACCGGCCAAAATTCCGGCGACGGCGACGGCGGCCGGAAAAAGACCAGAGGTGACCGGCGCTGACGTCAGCAAACCGGGTCAGACCGGCCTTGCTGACGTCAGCGAACCTGTTCAGACCGGCGCTGACCGGCTCGGCTGAGCCGCGAGTGGAGCCGCGTGTGGAGCCGCGCGTGAGCGCGAGTGAGACAGCCGTTGGAGCCGCGCCTTGAGCCGCGCGTGGGGGCGCGTGGGAGGTCCATTTTCGATTCTGTTTTCACGGGGCGACTCGTGACGACGTGTACTACCTCGGGGTAGTACGCACGATATTTTTTGAGGTGTTTTGGACCTCCTGGTTAAGCAAACAAGGGATAGGTGTAATTATTTAGTTATTTAATTACCTTTATGAGTTTAATCATTATTACAGTGATATCTCATATAGGTGAGACCTATCTAGAGGACTATCGGGGCTACCCAGGACCGGGGGGCTACGACCCGGCTA